>CAIGRB010122712.1:0-10931 GCA_903798255.1 Fraxinus quadrangulata | reverse complement strand
CTGGCCTGGAGGTGTACCAAGTTTTGGTGTCCCAAATTTTGGCATCCCAGGTGTTGGTGCACCAGGTTATGGCGTCCCAGTTGGGGGAAATGGTGGAGGATATGGGTTCGGTGGTGGATATGGTTCCGGTTCTGGGGGTAATAATGGAGGCAGTCCACCAGGATATGGAGAAGGACCATGGGTTCCCCCACCGAATTACCACTGCCAACCAATGAACTGTGGCAATCCCTTTGGTTGTCCTGGATTCACCATGCACTTCAGTCACCATACACACATGAATGCACCTGCATCCAATATGCCAGAAGAGAGTACTGGCCATGCCATGGCTCCTGCAGAATCACACTAACCAGATTTTGATGCTACTGTTTTTTCCTAAAAATGGTCACTCTGGAAAGAAGCAAAGTGAATGCTTATGGCATTAATTAATAAAACTTCTGCTTCTGCTTCTACAGGAATTGTTTTTAGATGCAACTTATTTTCAAGTCTAAGATTTAACGATGGAAAAATAGCTTAATTTGCTTAAAACTTGTAAACAGATGAGTGCTTGCATTATCATCAGCAAATATTGGATCATTTCAAACTAGCTAGCTACAGCCCATGAAATTCCTCGGGTGAAGTTTTTGAATTAGCTACAATAACCTTCAAATTGAAATAAATCATGAACACATCAACCCTGATATGCCCCGAAACCATAACAACAAGAACAGTTCGAACTAGGAATATCATTAGATCATAATGGAGAACTGGGGTATCTCCCAATAATTATTAAACCAGCTTGAACCATGTCAAATGACAAACCTGGTCCATCAAGGAAATTAATAAAAAAAAAAATGAGTTGCAGAAATAATAAGACGAAAGAAAATGCAGCACCACAGGCAGCAGGAGCGTGCTTCCCCTCCTTGAAAACGAGGTTCCCTCTTATCCGGGAGTTTTCCGGGAGTTTCGATCCCACGTACGTATGCAGAGAATTTCTGCATCCATTATCAGATAAACAGATAACATTGGTTCCATTCTTTCTGTTATGAATTTGGATTGCAAGATACTGACGATAATAAAATAAACTAGAAGAAAATAAATATCAAAATTTACGTGAAAACCCAATACGGGAAAAAAAAACCACGGGCAGAGAAGGAGAAATATACTATAATCAATAACAATTGTATTTACAAGATCTAAATACACTCAATTGAAATCTAAACTCTTAAAATGTTGTATGAATCTTGTTATTTTCTATACAAGTCGTGCCATATATATAGAAAACAAGTTGTAGAAGAATAGGAGTCCAAAATTGCGTTAAAAAATAAAAACGGGCTAGGCCGGATTAGCATGTTATTCGAGCGATAGGCAAGCTATAGGGCAGCGCCAGGCGAGCGACCAAGCCTTGGGTTATTTTCTATTGGGCTCCCTAGAGCATCCAGCTAGCGCCTGTCTAGTGAAAATGCGTCGACTTTTTCCTCCGGTCCATAATTTTGATTTCTTCAAAATCGCTCCAATTTAAACTTCAATACCCACTAGAATTTGTGTCAAACCACAACAACACTCCACCTTGAACCAAATTCCAACATAAGGAATTCCAAGTCACAACTCCATCAATATACACTACTCCTCCTCTTCCAAATAAACCTCAATGGACTAAATCAATGACAAACACCCATTAAGTTCAAGTAATGTTTAAACTTAGTAATGAGAAGTTGTTTTGTCATCATATCAGTAGGATTATCCTTAGTATTAACCTTGCTCACTGCAATATCACCACGAGTAATCACATCATGCACAAAATGATACATCACATCAATGTGCTTAGTCCTCTCGTAAAATATCTGATCCTTAGTCAAGAAAATGACACTTTGACTATCACAGAATACTGTAGACACATGCATCTTCACTAATTTTATCAATCAATCATCTCAGCTACATAGCCTCCTTACATGCTATTCGCTAAAATTATATACCGCAAGTGCACAGGTCACGTTCAAGTAATAAAATGAACGTTTTGAGTCTGACTTGTCTATTTCACGAGGAATGTTTCCTTTCGATTACACAACTTTAGTCANTAAAATATCTGATCCTTAGTCAAGAAAATGACACTTTGACTATCACAGAATACTGTAGACACATGCATCTTCACTAATTTTATCAATCAATCATCTCAGCTACATAGCCTCCTTACATGCTATTCGCTAAAATTATATACCGCAAGTGCACAGGTCACGTTCAAGTAATAAAATGAACGTTTTGAGTCTGACTTGTCTATTTCTCGAGGAATGTTTACTTTCGATTACACAACTTTAGTCAATTTAATTTTAACAATAAAAACAAACACACAATAAAATTTGATTTTGAAAAATAAGGAAAATTAACTAAAATCTACAAAATAAAAAAACATAAATACTCGAAAATTTTGGAGGAAAACTTGGTTGAGATTCATAGTTTCGCTTAACCGTCACCTAATTAATTTCTTCACAAGCCAATTAATAAATTACTCATTTACTATTTTAGACTCGATTTTCCAAGTTTAGTTAATTACTCTCTCGAACGAAATTAATCACAATTGATTGGTTACCCTACTATATCTCTATATCGATTAAAACTAAACAAATGCATTAATTTTTTGTGAAATAGCTTAAAAGGTCACCTAGGATTATGTGTATATCTCTATCATATACACAAACATAGAGTATTTATTATTTGGTTTAAAATGTATAATTTTCTCTCGAACGATATACAAATCACTAAACTTAATCATTTAATGGCCAAATAAATGAAATGCATTCAACACAATAATAAATATACATGAAAATAAGCATTTTAACATTAAAGAGCAAATATTAAAATTAATTAAAATTAGGTTAAGTTACTACCATAAATCCCAACATAAATAAATAGTTCATTTTATACAAATAATAAAAAGGAGAATATTTATAACAATACATTATAAATATGACAAAATAATTGAGAAAATACAAAATTATAGATAAAACCATTTTTTGAAGCTTGGTCTTGACTTCCTCAAATATTTTTCTAAATCCTTGAATGTATTCTCCTTTTGCTCTTGATTTGTATCTCCAAAATACAAAGAAATTGAAAAGGAAAAGAAAAGAAAATGAAAGAAGAAAGAAAAAGAAATGAAAAAAAAAATGAAAAAGGAAAAGGAAAAGTAGCAGCAGCAACAGCAGTAGTCAGAAAGAAGAACGAAAAACAATGAGGTTGCTGAGTTTCAATTTAAAATCCATTTTCAGATATTGTAGCTTGGTCCCCAGAGTTTCGGACAAATAGAGAAAAGGTCCCCAGATTTTGATTTTCATATCGATTATGCCCTTCATAAATTGTATCCAAGATCCTTCAACTTTCTATTTTGTTCACTTTGGTCTCCAAATTCATAATTTTGCACACTTTTAGTCTATTTTTCCTCCTTTTGTCTTACTCTCTTTCTTTTGGGTGATTTTTAGCTATAAAAGCAATAATTACATAGATATGAGTAGAAATTCATTTTTTTTAAATTTTTTTTNTTTTGATCATTTTCTCCTCCTTTCTGTCTTGTTCTATTTCATTGAGAGATTTTTACCTACAAAAGCAATAATTATATAGTTATAAGTAGAAATTCTATCCTTTAATCAGTAATTTACTTATTTAGGTATTAAATAAGTGTGCAAAAATACAATTGTCAAATACCTACAAACTTAAGTTCTTGCTCGTCTCGAGTAAGATTATCTACTAACACAATCAAGTAATACATAATAAAGATTAACAACATTAGATAGTTTGCCATAATAATCTACGAGTGTAAAATTGTATAATCAATTCACAAATATGCTACAAATAATGCTAGCAAAAATAATTTAGACTTATCTAATGTTCAATTGGTACATGTGTTCATAGCCACTTTCAATCATTATCTACATTATGAAAAATTTGTGAAGACGGAAAAATTTTCAAATTGACTTCAACCCGACCGTTTATGGTCTAATATTTCCTTTCCTGCTCATGAGATTTACACTCATCAAATAGCTATTCATTTTCTTTCCTCAGGTGTAAATCTAAAGGTTACTCTCAATTCACTCATTTCTTTTCCCACTCTAGTTTGGTTGGGCCTAACCTACAATGTCAAAAATCTATCCACATGATGATTCTCCACTAAATGAGTGATTCGACATTTAATCTTATACCAAGTAATTCAAACTCACTAGTTATCTAAGCCCAAACATTAAATACAATTGCACAATTTCAATTTTTTTCAATTAAAGCTCATGATTGACCTCACACCATTAAGCTTTCTTTTTTACCCTTGTAGCGAGCTTTATGTCGATAACTCCCTGATTGTTTAGATCAAAGGGTACCTAATTTCGAGATACCCCAACGAACTTAGTAACTCGAGTCAAAAAAGACTATGAAGTGAGGCAAAAATCAACAAGTGCAATGTTCCCTTTTAGCATCACAAAATAAATGGGGCTTAGATCCCAAGGATATATGGTCATTACCTAGCTTATACTGAGCAAAAGGCACTCCACACAATTATTTTTTTTCAACATGCACAGAATCAACACACTTCTAGAAAATATCCTCCACCGGCTCGACCACCCCCAAACTTATCTCACAATATGGTTAAGTGAAAGAGAAGAGAATGTAAGATTGATAAAAAAAAAATTAAACACAACTCATAACTTAGTTCTTACCATTCAAAAATCTATCCATCAATCCAAAATTTCTGTATCTAGATAACAATCAATCATGACTATTGTACTCAAAGTAACTTGGGATCTCACATGAATAAGAATTTTTTTTTAAAAAAACAGTAGGCACAAGTAGCATATTTGATCATGCATAGCTCATGAATCAACAACAATTTTAAATATCAAACCATGCTAAGTCAGCAATTTTATCTAATATGTCAACACAAAATCAAAACAATTTAAGCACAATCACCCCCAAACTTAAATTACACATTATCCTCAATGTTTAAAGAACAAGCTAAAAGAAGATAGGGGATAATGAAACTTCCCGGATTAGATATTTGGTGAAGATGTATCAATGCTCTACTTGAACTTGAGATGCTTTTAATGAACTTGGACAAGTGACTTTCTTGTACACAATTTACTCCCAAACTTGTGAGGAATCATAGATATGTGGGACTTCAAAAATTACCTAAAAAAACAATGATAGCTAATCAAATAAAAATAAGAAAATGCATAAAATTAAATAAAAATATTTAAAGTTAAACAAATTGAATTGACTCCCAACAAGCCTTTTTTTATAGTATTTAGCTCGACTTTGACAATTAAATCATGGGCACCTAAAGAATGCTTTTGATGCCTTACCCATTTTTCTTCTATTGGCTTTGTTCCACTCTTCATTGGATTTCCAAAACTCAACATTGCCCCTTTCCATATAATAGAACTTGCATATTCCGTTCAATTTAAATTCAACTATGAAGATTTCTACTTCCTCATCGGGTTTAATCACAAAATCAATATCTTGGCAATCAACTAAGTTGGACGAGTGTAAGTTGATTTTCTCCTCATTGATTACCACATCCTCATTTAGCTCTGTTGTGATTAAAATTTTCACTCATTTTAGGCTCTTTTTCAATAGTTGAACTCTCATTGGGTTGAATGATTGGTCCACAATTAAACTCCACGGGCAATGACAAGCCTTTCTTATTAACTCCATCGAGTGGATTATACTCCCACTTTTGAAATCCACCCAATATTCATAATCTCCCACAAGCATGTCATCTACATTCGACTTGGCAAGTTCATGGTAATACTTTGCAAGTACCTTCTCATTCAAAAATGGAGGACTATCTCCCAAAAATTCGATGTCCTCGTCCCAATCATTAGGTACATAATCTTCCGCGAGCATGTAATTATCATCGAAATTGTCCAGTGTTTATTTTCGTCATTTCAAATATTGTCTAAATCAAAGAAGTTTCGACGTTGATGTTTCGGTGCACGAATACAAGCATTGTCCTATACAATGTATCGCTTGACAAATTTCACATCTTGGACCTCCAAGCATATTTTCATAGTCAATGTAGATATTAGACATTGCAAACACATTGTTACTTTACCAAAACTGGAATAAAATAACTATAGCTGAAAAGTACAAGGAGAAAATACCAATATAAGATAGATTAAAAATACGGGGGTTAGCTAATATACAAAAATAAAAATAAACAAGTAAATGAAAAAATTGTTTAAAATAAAATTAATTAAAATTGTAATCAAAGTAAAAACATTCCTCGACAACAACGCCAAAAATTTGTTCGCTAAAATTATATACCACAAGTGCACGGGTCGCGTTCAAGTAATAAAGTGGACTTTTTGAATCCAGATTGTTGATCTCTCGAGGAATGTTTACATTCGATTACACAACTTTAGTTAATTTAATTTTCGATTACACAACTTTAGTTAATTTAATTTTAACAATAAAAATAAACACACAATAAAATTTAATTTTGAAAAATAAGGAAAATTAACTAAAATCTACAAAATAAGAAAACATAAATATTAGAAAATTTTGGAGGAAAACGTGGTTGGGATTCATGGTTTCGCTTAACCGTCACCTAATTAATTTCTTCACAAGCCAATTAATAAATTACTCATTTACTATATTAGACCCGATTTTTCAAGTTTAGTTAATTACCTCTCTCGAGCGAAATTAACTCCAATTGATTGGTTATCCTGCTATATCTCTATATCGATTAAAACTAAACAACCGCTTTAAATTTTTGTGAAAATAGTTTAATGGGTCACCTAGGATTATGTGTATATCTATATCATATACACAAACCTAGAGTATTTATTATTTGGTTTAAAATATATAATTTTCTCTCGAACGATGTACAAATCACTAAACTTAATCATTTAATGGCTAAATAAATAAAATGCATTCAACACAATAATAAATATACATGAAAATAAGCATTTTAACATTAAAGAGCAAATATTAAAATTAAGTTAAGTTACTACCATAAATCCTAACACAAATAAGTAGCTCATTTTATACAAATAATAAAAAGGAGAATATTTATAACAATATATTACAAATATGGCAAAATAATTGAGAAATACGAAATTATAGATAAACCTATTTTTTGAAGCTTGGTCTTGACTTTCCCACATATTTTTCCATATCCTTGAATGTATTCTTCTTGTGCTCTTGATTTGTATCTCCAAAATACCAAGAAATTGAAAATAAAAAGAAAAGAAAATGAAAGAAGAAAGAAAAAGAAATGAAAAAATGAAAAGGAAAAGAAAAAGCTACAGCAGCAGCCAAAAAGAAGAACGAAAAACAATGAGGTTGCTGGGTATCAATTTAAAATCCCTTTTCAGAAATTGGAACTTTGGTCCCCAGAGTTTTGGACAAATAGCGGAAAGGTTCCCAGATTTTGATTTTCATATCGATTATGCCCTTCATAAATTGCATCATCCTTCAACTTTTTACTTTGTTCACTTTGGTCTCCAAATTCACAATTTTGCACACTTTTAGTCAATTTTCCCTCATTTTGTCTTGTTCTCTTTCCTTTGGATGATTTTTACCTACAAAAGCAATAATTACATAATTGTGAGTAGAAATTCACTTTTTTTTATCAACAATAAGCATATTTAAGTATTAAATAAGTGTGCAAAAACACACTTATCACATGCCTCTGTAATTGCTATGTATTATACTTCTGTTGTAGATAAAGTTACTGTATTTTGCAAAATAGCTTTCCAGGTGATAGTATAGCCTCCAAGGGTAAACACATACCCTGTAATTGATCTCCTTTTATTAAGATCCTCTGCATAATCTGAATCTACATACCCAATGAGTTCATCTGAATTTCTACCAAAATGCAAATAAGCAATAAAAGAGCTCCTTAAGTATCTGGAGATCCACTATACTGCTTTCCAATGTTCCTTGTCAGAATTTGTTATGTATCTGCTAACTGTACTAACTGCATGTGCTAAATCAGGTCTTATACAAACCACAGTATACATAAACGAACTAACTGTACTGGAATAAGGAATCCGTGACATGTAATCAATGTCTTCACCTGACGGAGGACACAAGTTATATGATAATTTAAAGTGGGCAGCCATGGGAGTACTGACAGACTTTGAATTCACCATATTGAATCTTTCAAGCACTTTCTCAATATACCCCTTCTGATTCAAATACAATCTGCCAGCCTGTCTATCCCTCAAGATTTCCATACCAAGAACTTTCTTTATTGCACCTCAAATCCTTCATATCAAACTCATTGATGAGTTGAAACTTTACTTTTCTGACATCTGCTTTATCTTTGACTGCTATAAATCTATCATTAACATATAATAACAAATATGTAGTCGATCAACTATCTTTTTTTCTGAAGTACACACAACTATTATAATTACATTTGAAGAAATCATGAGTAGTTATGAATGAATCAAATATCTTATTTCGCTGCCTCGGTGGCTGCTTTAGTCCATACAAGGACTTTTTCAACAAGCAAACATAGTCTTATTTCCCACAGACTATGAACCCTTTTGGTTATTACATGTAGATGCTCTTCTTAAAATCTCCACGTAAGGATGTTGTCTTGACATTCATCTACTCAAACTTCAAGTCATTCTTAGTCACCACTCCCAAGTAAAGCTTGGATGGAACTATACTTCACAACTAGTGAGAACACATCTGTAAAGTCAACACCTGAAATTTGACTGTAGCCCTTTACTACCAACCTAGCCTTATATCTAGCATCTTCAATCCTTAATGTGCCTTCATTTCTTTTGAATACCCATTTGCAGCGAACAACCTTTTTATCTCTAGGTAATTTTACCAAATTTCAAGTGTTATTTTTGCTCAATGACTCCATCTCCTCCTGCATAGCAATCATCTATCTACTAGTATCACTGCAACTAACTGCCTCTGAATATTTAGCAGGCTTTTCAGTGGAATCAATGTCTTCAACCACACTCAATGCATAAGCTACCAAATATGCTTCCTCATATTTCTATGGAGGTCTAATATGTATGCAAGGTCTATCCTTAACTATTGAATACTGTGGTACTGGTGGTGTAGACAAAGTAGGCAAGATATTGTTATCTGTCAACCCCAAATTGGATTGATCTGTAGTAGACTATTTTGCAACATCTAATTATTTCTATAAACCAATTTCGAACTCCACCTGAGTTAAATGATTTCGTTTCTCAATTTTATCAGAATCCCCAAAAGGTAAACCATGAACCATATCAAGTTCATCAAATACTACATATCTACTAACAACTACCTTTCTTGTCTCAGGACACCACAATTTATACCCCTTCACACCTTATTTATACCTAAGAAAGATGCACTTTCTAGACATAGGCTCAAACTTTCCATTATCCACATGAGTATAAGCAGGATACCTAAAAAATTTTAAGTCAGAATAACAAGAAGGTTTACCAGACCATACATCTTCTAGTGTCTTTTTATCAATGAAAACATATGGTGAGTGATTTGGAATCCATGTTAAAAATCACAAGAAGCTCTCCTTCACTTTGCCCATCTTCCACAACATCAGTTTCCGCCGTGTTAACAGGTTGCTTCCCCTTCTTAGTAGCACCATCAGCTTTATTTCTATTCTTCAAAACATATCAATAAGTTCTAATATGACCTTTGTTCTTACAATAGTGACACATCTTCTCAACATGTCTACATTTCGATTTGCCCTTTATATTTTTTCCAAGGTTCGTATCTTGATTTCTTCCACGTATAACCAAGCCTTCAGCATGATTCTCAGATCTTTCAACAAGATGTCGCATCTTCTCATTAGACAGTAAAGCATATAGACCTCTTCCACGGTGAGAGTATCTCGACTATAGAGAATAGTATCTCTAAAAGTCACATATGATGGCGATAGAGAACACAACAACATCAACGCCAAGTCCTCCACATCATACTTAACTTCCAATGTCTCCAAATTGGCCATGATTTCTTTGAACATAGTTAAATGATCATCCAATGATGCACATTCAGACATCTGGTGAGAATACAAGCATTGTTTCAAGTGTAGCTTACTGGTCAAGATCTTTGTCACGCAAAGTTGCTCCAACTTCAACTACAACACAGCGACACTTCTCTCCTTTAGAATATCATGAAGAATTTGATTTGAAAGATGTAGATGAATTTGAGATTAGACTTTTCGATCCCTACGCTGCTTTTTATCCTACGTCCAGGCATCTTATCAAAGTCAAGCAAGATTTCCTCCAAATCCATTTGTGCTAGAACTGCTTTCATCTTTACTTGCAATAAGGTAAATCTCGTGTTTTTATCTAACGGGATATCATACTTCATTGTCGCCATGCAAAAATAATCAACCTCTCTTTGATACCACTTGTTATGAATTTGGATCGCAAGATAATGACGATAATGAAATAAATAAGAAAAAAATAAATACCAAGATTTATGTGAAAATTCGGGGAAAAAACCATGGGTAGAGGAGGAGAAATTCACTATAATCAATAGGAATTGTGTTTACAAAATTTCAATGCACTCAATTGAAATCTAAAGCTCTCAAGATGTTGTATGAACCTTGTTATTTTCTATACAAGTTGTGCCATATATATATGAATCATAGAAAACAAACTGTAGAAGAATATGAGTCCAAAACAGCATCTAAAAAATGAAAATGGGTTTGGACCAGATAAGCGACGGGCGGGCGATAGGCAAGCGACATCGCAACGCCAAGTGAGCGACCAAGTCCCGGGTTGTTTTCTATCGGGCTCGCTCGAGTGTCCAGTTAGTGCCAGGCCAGTGAAAATGCGGTGACATTTTCCTCTTGTCAATAATTTTGATCTCTTCAAGATCACTCAAATTTAGAATCCAATACCCACAAGAATTTGGATCAAACCACAATACTTTCATAAGAGGAGAAGGCTAATTTCAGATGAATAGATGTGTTGCAATCATGGTTTTTACAAATG
>CAIGRB010122694.1:9568-26635 GCA_903798255.1 Fraxinus quadrangulata | reverse complement strand
TATTGAATTTGCAATTGTGGCAATTTATGTTGATGATTTAAATTTAATTGAAATTTCTGAAGAGCTCAACAAAACTGTAGATTATTTGAAAAATGAATTTGAGATAAAAGATTTGAGAAAAATCAAATTATGTCTCGGGTTGCAAATTAAACATTTCGCAGAAGGATTATTTTTTAATCAATCTACATGTACAGAAAGTTTTAAAATGATTTTATATGGATAATGCACATCCATTGTCATGGTTGATTCGATCACATGATGTAAAAAACGATCATTTTCTTCCACTTGAAGATGGAGAAAAGATTCTTAATCCTGCAGTACCATATCTTAGTGCAACTGGAACATTAACTTATCTTGCAAATTGTACTCGACCCGACATATTTTTTTCTGTAAATCTCCTTGCAAGATATAGCTATACACCAACACAAAGACATTAGAATGGTATTAAACATATTTTTCGTTATCTAAATGGTACTATTAATTTGGAATTATTTTATCCTCAAACATCGGGATCTATTTTAGTGGGATATGTAGATGCAAGTTATCTCTCTGACCCACATAATGCTAAATCACAAACATGAAACATGTTTACATGTGGAGGAACAGCTATATCATAGAGATCTGTGAAGTAATAATTGACAGCAACATCCTCAAATCATTCTAAAATTATTGCAATCCATGAAGCAAACAGATAATGTGTATGGTTGAAGAACATGGCCCATCATATCCAAGCATCATGCGAATTAATTTTAACAAAAGATAATCTAACAATTTTGTATGAAGATAATGCTTCTTGTATTGCACAACTCAAAGGGGGTTATATCAAAGGTGACGGACGAAACATATTTCTTTAAAATTCTTTTATACACACGAGCTTCAAAAAAAATGGCAACATCAATATTCAACAAATTCGTTCTAATGACAATGTTTTATTTACAAAAGTACTGTCAATATCTACATTCTAGAGATTGGTTCACAAGATTGGAATGCGTCAATTCAAACATTTTCAGTTATCAATATCAGAGGGAGTAGCTGTACTCTTTTTCCTTCACTTAAATTTTATCCCACTGAATTTTCCTAACAAGGTTTTAATGGGTAGCATTTATATTTAACACTCCAAAATAACTGTACTTTTTTTCTTCGTGTGGTCTTTTTGTCCCATTGAATTTTTATCAAACAAAGTTTTAACAATGCAACTATTTTGTAATATGTCATTCAAGATGAGTATTATAAATGATAATTTATTGGTGAATGGCAATTGTACCTCTAGGGCCCAAGAAATTATTACCATATGTATCTATAATCCTTTCCTATAAATATAGAGTTTTTGTTCTCATTATTATACGCACAAGTCTATTGACTTTTATTCTTTCCTTTATTTTTCTTTCTTTTCATAACATGATTGACATTTTTTTCCATGAAAAATATTTTCTTACTTTTAGTCATGTAATCAAGGAAATGTTTTCTTTAGGGGAGAGTAGGATTTTATTTTCTAGGGAATTCGCGCTCTCTCTCTCTCTCTCTCTCTCTCTCTCTCTCTCTCTTCTTAGTTATATCCCCTCTCTTATCTATTAGCTAATAAAAATGAACAAGTATTATATTATTTAAATTGAAAACTAAATCAATCAAACACGTTTAATTAATAATTTACATACAAATAAATTCTAGGCAATTGAATTGCCTAGAATTTATTTTATTTTCATGCTCGCAATTAAATACATCCTAATTTCTTTATTTTCAAAAAAAAAATATGATCACGCGATCAAGAGTAGGAAAATATGTTTCGTAAAAAAAAATTGTCAATCAAACAGCACAAAAGTTGGAAATTAACTAAAAAATACACATTTTTCATGAAAAACATTGACAATCAAAAGCACCCTTAGTTTCCCTATTATTTTCTACCGGTGCAACCTATGTTTCCCAAAGTTGGCTCCTTCAATTACCACCACCTATCATTTCCTTATTTCCACCATTTGATGAACTGGATGAGGCAATCCACCCCTACTACGCATTTGCATTTTAATCGGAACTAAATCTACATTCAGCACCGATTCCACAACAACAAAAATAAAATAATAATCCAAAAAACAAAAAACTGGAATCGAGAATCATTTGATTCTTGACATTTCTTAATTCTTGAACCGAAATTGTGGATACTTAGCTCTAGAATTATATATACATATTTGTTGATTTCTAATTTTTGATTACGCTATACTAGATATTCGATGCGATTTGACGGCATATTTGGCTAGATATTGGAGGTTAGTTGACAGCATATTTTATTTTTCTATTTTTGCGGAAGATCATTTGCATTGTCATCTCAAGATTTTTCCCAAAAAAAAAAATGCTTTGGGTGTAGGTCAGTAATTACAAGAATTCGAATAATACAATTTATGGAATACACACAGTGTAATGAGTGATTTCAGATACCCCACTCAACTCCTAGGTCTATGTGCACTAGACTTAGGAGTAGTGTTCCAAACTTGGACAGACAGTAAGTGATGTAGAATAGATGGTTAAATGGATTAAAGAATAACTGGATCGCAAGGAAAAAATACAATAGTAAAGGTAAGGTTCTAAAATGCGTAATGAGTAGCAATATATTTCAATCTAGTATCAGTCATTATAAGAATATGCGTGCTTATACGAAGCACATACGTAAGTATGCATTTTTCAATTTTAAATATTTTTGTAAATATTCTAAACTAATAAATATATTAAATAATGCATTCTTTAAACTTTATATATATTTTTCTAGATTTAAAAAAAAAATTACTTAGAATCATAAACACTACAATTATTTAAACTTTATACATATTATTCAATTTTTTAACAAAAACATAATGTTCAATATCATAAATACAACAATTACTTGGTATCCATTCTTGCTATTAGATTAGACACATACATTAACTTAAAAAATTCTAAATATTTTCTAACTTTTTATCGAATTCCAATTCAAATTCTCCTTCATCCAAATCATCACGTATGTATAATCATCTTCATTGGGTTCTCTTATTTCAATTCGAAAAGTTCTAATACCGTTTGTAGATGGTGTGATATCATTATTAACCCCATCACCATCATCAATAATTCAAGATTTTTCATTACTAACATCATTTACTAGTAAAATTAGAGAAAATCAAAGAAGAAAGGAGGCTCAAACTTGGCGTAGATAGTTTGTAATTCTACGAAAAAGGCGCTATGATTTTTTATTTTGTCAAAACCCTACAGATTTCTGTATATAATTCATGGGATTGTGTGATTTGAGTTAATTTGATATTTGTTGGGCTCAATTTACCTTTTTAAGTTATAAAAATGGACTCGACTTTGTTAGGCTAATTTTGACACATTTTTTTTAACACAAATGCATGTGCATTTTGGGTTTAAATGTGCACATAAAATCAACGAAATAAGTTGACTACATTATCACGCGCATACCCCATATACGAGGCATTTTGAAAAAACATCATATGCGCGCATTTTAGAACACTAAGTGCAAGTGTGACAGTTAAACTCCGATTTGAGCCAATAATACCATTTTGGAAAGAGAACGACAAGACGAGTAGAACTCATTGCTATGCTGTGATATACGATAGAGTTTTGCCATCCGAGTTCGTTTAGGGCTTGAAAATTGCTTTTAAAGTTTTAGTACTATTTTTTTCATTTAGTTTATTTCGAATTTTTTGTAATTTTAGTTTGTTTAAACTAGGTTTTCATATAAATCCTTATAAATAAAGGGTTAGTTCATCATTTTTTTGATCATCTTACATTAATAAAATTTTGTAAGTTTATTTTTTCTATAACTTGGTGGATTATTTTTTTATTTAATTTGGTGGATTTCAAAATTGAGTTCTCAACGTTTTCACTTGAATTCCCTGTTTTGTACTGCATCAAATGGTATTGAAGCCGGTGCCGGCTATTCCATCTCTATATCTTTGATTCACAACCATGGGTGTGTACCAATTACTAAGGCGAATTTGGATGCATAAAATCGATGGATTGACGATCTTACTACTCAAATCAAAGAGATTCGTCAACTGATATTGTCGGGTGCTAGAAACAAGGGACATAATGAACAGTGGGAAATCAACAATGAACGGATCACTGAGCCTGTAGTTTGGAGAGGAAATAATAGTAGGCATGCAGTAGACGAAAGCGAATCGGAATTGGGGAAGGAATTTGAAGCGCTATTGCGTAATCATCAAAATTGAATGCCTTTGATGATTATCGAATTAAAGCAAACATTCCACCATTCTTTGGTAACCTAAAGATTGAGGGCTTTTTGGATTGGTTGGTGGAGGTTGAACGGTTTTTCGAAATAATGGATGTGTCGGAGGACAAGATGGTTAAGATGGTGATTTTCTGTTTGAAATCGGCAATGACAGTATGGTGGGATCAATTATAGAATCTTGGAGGAGACAAGGAGAGAGTCGAATTCAGACTTGGAGAAAGATGAAGCAGTATATGATGGGTCGATTTCTACATTCATATTACGAATAGATTTTGTATCGTATGTAATTGGGATGTTCTCAGGGCAGCCACATAGTATTGGATTATACAAACGAATTTATACGGTTGGCAGAGTGGAACAATATGTCAAAATACGAAAATCATAGGGTAGTCAGGTATACCAGTGGTTCGAAAGTGGCTATTCAAGATAGAATTGGGTTGCAGAATATTTGGACATTGCAGGAAGCAATTAACATGGCGATGAAAATTGAGATGATGGAATATGATAAGAGGGCGACTACTTATAAAAGGGTTCCCAACCTGCCAAATCATCATCGTGATAGCTCAAGAATAACTAACCAAGAGATGGTGAATTGATTTTTAAAACTTTTTCGAAGAATTAATCTAAATTCAAGCAAGTAAAGACTAAATAAATTAATTCAAATAATAAGCGCAAATATGAAAGTGATAAGTAAAATGAAAGAAATGATGAAATGATATAATTGCGGAGGTTCGATCCAAAGCAGTGATCTACATTCTCACTTACCAAGCTCTCCGGCACAAGCAATGTCTTTTCACTATATTGATTGACTTATGATACAATCCAACCCTTTACAGTACTTTCGGTGACTTACAAACAAGAATCAACGATCTTTATACAATATTGAGTTTTACGGGATCTCAATATAACTTACACTATTGAGCTTTAGGGGATCTCAATATGACCCAAACGGCGACTTACAATAAGGAGTATCAATCCTTATACTATTGAGCTTTCAAGGGCCTCAATACGACCTACAGGTTTAGAGTAAATGATTTTGCAATGAAAACTCTCTCTTAATAAATGATATAGATGAATTAAGTATTAAAAGAGGCTAATACTTTAATAAATAACAATAAATAATAACTCAAGTGTTAGATGAACATTTTTTATGTATATGATAATTAGAAATTTGATTCAATCAATCAAAGTTTTTAATAAGAAGATGAATAAATAAATACGATATAAGTTAAAAAAATTCTCAAAAATATATATCTTTTAATAAATGATTGTAATAAATTAAGCACTAAGAGAAAAATGAGAAACTTTGATGAATATGATGATTTCACAAGTTTGATTTTCTCAATCAAACTTTTTAATATGAAAAAGTAAAAAAAAAAAAATGCAATGTAAGTTCAAAGATCTTCTTTGAAATATATCTCTCTTTTATGAATAATATAAATAAGTTAAGTACAAAAAGAGAGATGGATACTTTGATGAGAATAATGATTAAAGAATTTGAATCAATCAAAATTTTTTATATGAAAAAATAAATAAAATGAATACAAATGCAAGCTCAAAGAATTTTCTCAAAATGTATCTTACTTTGATGCTCTTGAAAGTCTTATGAAAAATGGAAAGAATGAGGGTATTTATAGAGTTCAAAAAGAAAAATACTCTATCGAACCTGACAACCAACCTGACGTTTGCTTTTGGATCCAGACGACCAAAATAGCTGTTATGCATATGAAATCTAACGGTCAAAAATTCGATCATTGCATCAACTGGACATCCGCCTTTTACGAATTTATAGAGGAAGATTTTGCAAAACTCACTGGGGATCCGGACATTGCATGCTCATTCGATCGATTTTCCCATTTTTAACCCCGTTTGATCTGATTTGAATATTTTGAAAAATATAGACTTTTGGAATATATTTTTAACTTATTTTGAAGGTAAATAATTTTTTAAAATATGATCTAAGTTCAAACATCATTTTGAAAATCAATTTTACTTTTGATCTAATTATTTTATCAAAATAACTTTTAGTGGACAAAAAAATTTTCAATGCATAAAAAAGTTTTTACCGTTGACTTTTTTTTTCCCCCTCAAAATGTTTAGAATGAAAATATGATATAAGTTCAAACATCATTTTGAAAATCAATTTAAATTTTGATCAAAACATTTTATGCAAGTGATAATCAAAATATCTTTTAGTGCACAAAGTAATTTTTTAGCTTTTAGCATTCAATGCTAAATATCAAAGTATTAGTATCTTTACATTTGAATTAAGAAATCTCGTCTTTGATCTTGCTTCGAAGTTTGACTCTTAGGCTCTTGTCTTAATCTTTCATTGATGTTTAACTCTTAAACTCTTGATCTTGATCTTTCTTTGACGTTTGTCTTTTAAGATCTTTTAACGACGATGGATCAATTTATCATTGAATGCTTTCAAGACTATAATCATTTTAAATTCAATTGTTAGCAAACAAGATTAACTTGTTTGTTATAATCAAAACTTTAAGGTTATAATCAACCATAAGTCAACACATCGTCCGTTCCTTTGGACAAAGGGAAGGCCTCACTATAAACCCCAACCAACTCTAACAAGAGTAATGTTGCTAATAATAGTCGGTTTGGAAATAGAGGTTAAACCCGAAGCACAACTCAGAATGCAAATCCATATGCTAGGCCTAGAGGTGATATTTGTTAGAGATGCCACAAAACCTGGGCATCGTTCCAATAACTTTCCAAAAAGAAAGCAGGTCAATTTGGTAGAGTTAAAGACAGTGACGAGGAAAAAGATACTGAGATGGAAAATGAGTATTCAGAAGTTGAGTTTACTGTAGATAAAGGTGTGGAAAGGCTCACTTTGGTATTGCAGTGGATTCTTTTGTCGCCTAAGGAGGAGAGGTAGCATTATTGCATATTCTGTTCACTTTGTTCTATCAAAAATAAGGTATGCAAAAGTATTGTAGACAGCGAAAGTTGTGAGAAATTTTTATTGAAGAGGTTGGTAAATTTGTTGAAATAACTAATTGAGAACCATCATAATCCTTATTCTCTTGGTTGGGTGAAGAAAGGTCCTTCCGTTCAGGTCGCTGAAACTTGCAAAGTACCTATTTCCATTGGTAAGTATTATAAGAATGAAATTGTGTGTAATTTCATAGACATTGATGCTTGCCATATTATATTGGGTCTTCTATCGCAATTTGAAGTGGATTCGACTCTCAAGGGCGTGATAATTTCATACTATTTACATGGAGCAGTCATAAGATCATTATGGTTCCTCTCAAGCAGAAGGAGAATTCTACCCAGCAATAAACTAAGAGTTTCCTAACTCCTACAAGTAATGAGAAGGACATTACAAATTCTGTAAGGCAGTTTGACTACTTTTATCCAGTTGTGGTTAAGGGGCTTTTTACAGCAGATTAGGAAGATGAGGTTGTTCCGTCTGAAGTGCACGAAATATTGGCAGAATTTGAAAATTTGCTTTTTGATGAATTTCCGAATGAGTTACCTCATATTACGAATATTCAGCACCAAATTGATTTGGTACCTGGGGCTAGTCTTCCAAGTTTACCTCATTACCGAAGAAAGATGAGATTCTGATGGAGCAATTGAAGAGTTGTTGATGAAGGATTCATAAGGGAGAGTATAAGTCCGCGTGCAGTACCCCGTGTTCTTAGTGCCAAAGAATGATGGAAAATGGCATATGTGTTTTGACAGTCGGGCCATCAAAAAGATCAAAGTGAAGTATAGGTTTCCCATTACACAGTTGGAGGATAAGTTGAATGCACTTGAGGGTTCTAAGATCTTTTTGAAAATAGACCTTCGTAGTGGTTATCACCAAATCCTTATCAAACCTAGGGATGAATGGAATACTGGCTTCAAGAGTAAAGATAGACTTTACGATGGGTTGGTAATGCCATTCGGACTTTCAAAAGCCTCGAATACCTTCATGAGATTGATGAACCAGGTTCTTCGTCCTTTCATTGGATCTTTTGTTGTGGTTTGTTTCGATGACATATTCATTTACAACAAGTCCTAGACGTTCTGAACGAGAATCCGTTGCACATCAACTTGAAGAAGTGCAATTTCTGCACACAAACTGTTGTTCCTAGGTTTTTGTAGTTGGTGAAAATGGTCTATAGGTAGATAAGGAGAAGACAAGGGCAATCCAAGACTGGCCAACACCAAAGTCAGTTTTCGAAGTAAGGAGTTTCCATGGTTTAGCAACTTTCGATTTATCAGGCATTTTAACAATATTATGGCATCACTTACAGAATGTTTAAAGAATGGAAGATTCAGTAGGGGAAATGAGCAAAATAAGAGCTTCGCATTCATTAAGGAAAAGTTATGTACAGCTCCAGTATTAGCTTTACCAAGCTTCGAGAAGATCTTTGAAGTGGAATATGATACTAGTGGTACGGGTGTGGGGCTGTCCTTTCCTAAGAGAAGAGACTCGTGGCTTTTTTTTATTTTAAAAGTTGAGCGATGCTAGACAGAAGTGGAGTACCTATTAGCAAGAACTCTATGCAGTTGTGAGAGCTTTGAAACAATAAGAACACTACCTCGTACATAATAAGTTTGTGTTGTTTGCTAATCACCAAGCACAGAAGTTTATTCATAGTCAAAAATATATTAGCAAAATGCATGCTCAGTAGGTGACTTTCCTCCAGAAATTTCCTTTTGTAATTAAACATAAATTTGGAAGTATGAATAGATTTGCAGATGCCCTTAGTCGGAGAGCCTCTTTGCTAGTCACACTATATCAGGATATTATTGGGTTCGAGTGCTTGAAGGAATTGTATGCAAATAATCCTAATTTTAAGGAGATTTAAAGCAAGTGTGTAAATCATGAATCAGTGGTGGGTTTTTATATTAGTGAGGTATATTTGTTCAAAGGCAGCCATCTTTGCATTCTTGTTTCCTCTCTATATGAAAAGTTGATTTGAGATCTGCATGGTGGAGGTCTAGTAGACACTTAGGGCATGACAAGACAATAGCCAATTTGGAAGCTAAGTATTATTGACCACAGTGAAGCGAGATATTGGAGTTATAGTCAGAAAATGTTATACTTGTGAGGTTTCAAAGGGATCAAGTGCAAATTACCGAGTTGTATATGTCACTTCCTATCCCTCAGGACATATGGCAAGATCTTGCTATGGATTTCATTATGGGATTATCTCGTACTCAACGGGGCGTAGATCCTGTTTTTATGGTGGTTGATAGGTTCTCCAAAATGACTCACTTTATAGCTTGTCGGAAGACCTCGGATGCATTAAATATTGCCAAACTTTTTTCAGGGAAGTTGTTCGATTGCATGGGATTTCCAAGTCTATCATATCAAATCGGGATACAAGTTTGCAGGACACTTTTGGATTACATTGTGGAAGTTGTTTAGGACGAGTTTGAATCGAAGCAGCACTATCCATCCCTTGACTGATAGACAGATCGAAGTCACTAACCGTACCCTTAGAAATATGGTTCAAAGTGTTTGTGAAGATAAGCCCAAACAATAAGATCTTGCACTATCTCAGGTCGAGTTTGCATACAACAGCGCAGTTCATAGTGCTACAGGCAAGTCCCCATTTGCTATTGTGTTTACTGAGGTTACTTACCATGTTGTGGATTTGGTGAAGTTGCTAAGGGCTAATAGAAAGTGTTGCTGCTAAACATCTGGCAGAAGAGGTGCTACCAGTCCATGATGATGCAAAGCAAAAGTTGGAGAAGACTAATGCAAAATATAAGGCAACTATAGATTCATATCGACTGGAAAAACAATTTCAAGAAGGAAACTCGGTAATGGTGTTTCTGAGAAATGAGAGAGGTCTCATTGGTACTTACAACAAGTTGAAATCGAGAGAGTATAGACCTTTCAAAGTACTTAAGCGGATTAACAGCAATGGCTACATTATTGATTTGTCAACTTCTATGGGTATCTCTAGTACATTCAACGTGGTAGATTTGTACAAATTACATAAAGATGATGAACATCTCTATCCAGATTATAACTCGGGATCAAGTTCTTCGGAGGTGGAAGAGAATGATGTATAATAGATGGTTGAATGGATTGAAGAATAATTGGATCGAAAAGGGAATTAAAAAAAAAAAAAAGCAATACTGGACAGTTGAGCTCCAGTTTGGGTCCAAAATTCCGAAGCTCAATACTAAGGAAAATCATATTTCTTTCAAATGATTATATTAACTACTGTAGAAGATGGAATTTATGTAGATCAGATGGCTCGATGATTGAAATATATTCAACTGGTGATGATCTTCCTGTAATTCTATTAGTTGGAGAGAAGATCAGATGATGCAACAGCAACACCAGATAAAACGGAACTGAAAACTAGCATGTACAAAAACTTGCAGCAAAACCACTATTTAGAATCAAACAAAATTGTTTCAAATCCAACTCCAAATTTAAAAAACTGACCCATGAACTTGATCAAAGCTTTAAAAAATCCCTAATGCCTATGAATGAAAAAGCATTGATGAATGTCAAAGTCGTGAAGAACAAGGGTAAAAACACTTGAATCCCAACTAAATTTACACTTCAATGACTTCTAAGTTTTCCTGATGATTTCAATGAAAGAAGATGGATTGTTGTAGCGGAGATGACCCATAAAGATACAATAACGACAAAGCAGGTTGCAAGCCCTTACTTTCCACCCAAGGAAGGGAACTGTCCAACATCTTCGATAGCTGGGGCTTGTGTGTTGTTCCTATTGCTTCCACCATAGCTTCCTCTACCACGTCCCCTGCCCCTGCCAAGTCCACCGGATTGGTAGGAGGTCTCCCCTTCAGCCGGCTTCAGAAACTCATTTATACTTACAGCCTGCAAAAGAAGTCAAGAACAAAAAATAATCAACAAGTGGAACAGTTGAATTTAAAACAGTTTTTGAACCCAGCTCAAAAATATAGAAGGTTAATGGTTTAACAGGGGTCTACTAGTGGTAAAAAATAATTAATTAAACACACACGCCATAAGAAAACTACAGGAATAAGCTAATTTTTCATCCATAAACCAAAAGGCGCATCAAAACTAAACATTGAAGTTCTACAGTGTCAAGAATTTGGTTAAACTGAGTCTAAGCATATGTTCGGGAAAGTTTATAAACAATAGGGTTTATAAATAGATAGAAATAAGTGGTGTAGAAGTGGATAGCGTACTTGTGGGTCCTACAAAATATGTGGATAAAATGTGGTCTAACCAAAAGTATTTTTGATTCGAAGTGTTTCTAAACACCTTCCCATACATATGCTAAGCATAATATTTTTCTTTCTTTATAAATTAAAACCCAACAGATCACCTCGTGGACTGGAAATTTTCTTTTGCACAAACGGATTAGCATTTGATCACCCAAATCTTGAATTTTTTACTTTAAATTCAACAAAGCCATATGGTGGGACCATTACATGTAAATTCAACAAAGTCCTGAGATGAGAGACAATTCTGTTCATGACTCCCACACTACTGATTGAACAATCAACTCCAACTAGAATAATCTCAATTCTCAAGCATCAATATGGTTCAATCTCCCAATAGAGTCTTGTAACGATATGAAATAAAAAGAATAACATATATAACTGACTCCAATGCTCAATGTTTGCTAGACGGTATCTGGATTCTGGAGGCATACATTTGTGTCTGCATAAAATATTTTCTTATGGGGGTGGGAGTTTGAAGCATGTCAATAACCATTCCTTCAGAAATTATCCCCAGATTATGCAGCAAATTTTCATCAAACTGGAAGTCATAGGGAGTGCAACCCAGAAGAGCAAGACATGAACATACCTTTTTGGCCTTCTCAACTGCTTCTTTACGTTTATCTTTATCAGAACCCTGTCCGGTTTGCCAAGATTTTCAACAAAATCAACACACTTAATTCTAGTTTAAGTTACTGAAACTAAATTTAGCATTGATCAAAAGAATAGGCTCACCAGTTTGATAAAGACTTCATCATCGTTTTTCTTGTTGGACAGAAGTTGCATGGATTCAAGTTCCTTGTCCAAATTGACCTTCCTTTCCTCAGATTTAAGAGCAAGCAGTGCCTTTCTCTTCTCTTCCAGTACTTTCTCGTACTCCTCCAGAGTCATCTCCTGTCGCAGTGGAAGATCACAAATATTGTCAATATTTAAAAATCAATCAGTTAGCTTATCATAGTCATTTGACCCTTAGCATACAAATCACAGAAGACTTGTATGCAAACAATGAGTAGCCCCTTTGGAACAAAATGAATATACCATTGCTATTTTCATTTTTGCCAGACAGGACTAAATAATAGCATGCACAATATGAGAAACAAAGTACAAATGACTTATAGCACTTTTATAATCATCATTTACTAACGTTAACTTGTTCCCTACACGTATAAACTGTTTAACAGATTTCAACAGAGAGAACGACTAAATATATGATTCAGTTATCTCGTTTTATGGTATAATGCTTGAGTAGCACCATATTCTGGAGAATCTACCATTGCTCTTTATAGATGACACCGTGCACGGTAGATCATCACCTCCAGCTATATACGAGCCTCTTTCAATGGAGTGAGTTCTAACTTATATACCGGCCTAAACCATCCAATTCAAATGAGGTTCTAATGGTTCATGCCTAAGAGGTGGAGGAGGTATAGTGAGTTTTTCACTTGTGTCGTTGATTCTAGAGAAACATTTGATGTGCATCTTTCAAGTTTCACCATTTTAAACCCCACGGAAAACCATGATTGAAAATGTAAATGTAGCACAAATCATTCCCTTTTCAAAACCAAAATAGAAGTCATATATTCCTTCACTTGATTAATCATATCTTTGGATACCCAGAACATATTATAAGGTGTTCTGACAGCCTTCTAGGATCAGAATAGCATCCTAGCAGGTGCAGGTAGCTTTAAAATTTGACAACTCGTTTAAGCACAAGCTGTAAACTGCACATGTTTTCCATCTTGCTTTCCTCGTCTCCCAGGGAGGCAAGTAGATGTTTTGTATTGAGCTCTTGCAGTATAGAAAACTGATAGATGTCAGTGCAGTGAATTAGCAAAGTTCAAAGAAATTTCTGTTACTTTTGAAACACAGAAACATCAGAACAGCAAATCCTGTACAGTCCACAATGATACTAGTTATTTGTTTCAGTTCTTATACAAAAAGGTTTATTATACAAAAAAGCCTAAATGCATCACAAAAGAGAAAAGAAAAATTGATGCACATAGGTCATTGGGAACTTCAAATCATCACATGAAAATTAGTGGAGGCTCAATCTAGTGAATACCAACAAGAGTCTACCACAATTCACATAAGACAGTCTCCAACTGAATGTTGTAAAGGGCGGCGCCACTACCACCAACATCCTCAAACAACAGATCCATTTGTGCTCGACAATCACTTGTAAAACCGAAATACTCAGACTTATCATTGACCAAATCCACCCCAATTGCAATCACTGCTTTCGCTAAACAAGCCCATACATGTGTACATATAACAGTGAAGCCGATATAGTGTTATTATTATATTGTTAAGATTTTCAACTTTGTTTCTCTTTGGGCTATGCTTTTTCTTGGGATTTGAAGTTAAGTGTTGTCACCACTTTTATGATTTACATTTTCCATAGTACACACACACAGATTCTCTTTTTCACACACATACGCACGCACGCACGCACATCACCCAACATTGTTCTTAAATCTTAGTATCATTGTTCACCAAAAAGGTTTATACAAAAAAGCCTCAATGCATCAAAACCAAGAAAAAAGAAAAAATGAAGCACATAGGTTGTTGGGAACTTCAAATCATCACATGAAAATTAGTGGAGGCTCAATCTAGTGAATACCAACAAGAGTCTACCACAATTCACATAAGACAGTCTCCAACTGAATGTCGTTATAAAAACAATGGTAATGTGATGGCTGATATAGGCAAAGAAAACATAGAAAAGAGCCTATTTAGTTACTACTCAGTCATTGGTAATTGATAGAAGTTCATCTCTTAATGTCAGTACACGAAACTAATATAACAAATGCAATTGCAGAAACCAGTGATTAATGTTTTCCACCCTCAAGCATACAATCATGAATGTCACCTTTTCCTCAGGCTCCTTCTCTTCTTGTTCATTTGCAGAAGAATCCTTGTTAGCATCAGTGACATCTTGTTCAGGTTCCTTCTCAGCATCGTTCTTCTTCTCTCCTTCATTAACAGTTTCTTCAGTTTCCCTGCATTAAGTAATAACATAGAACATTTACTAAAGAACGGCATTCATACTATGTAAATCCCATTAACATATAATAACAGCTAAACTTCAAGAATCAAGTACTTACAGGGAAATCTCATCAGTGGGTGCCCCCCAATTTCCACGACCAGATCCTTCACGTTTAAAATCGTTTCTGCAACAGAAATAGTGAATAATAAGACAACAACATGAAATTTTGAAATATAACATAATAAGGTTCTGCACAATTCATACCCAGAGAAGTAGAAAAAAGGCAAAATTGTAAACTATCAGAAATTTGTTCTGAAATCACAAATAAATAAATAAATAAAATTGATAGTAAGTAGTAAAAACTCTATAAATCTCTCACCCGCGCCCAGTTCCACTGTGGCGATCAAATGCCCTTCGAGGACGTTCACCATCAGGAGTCTCCCCATTACTGAAACCGCCACGACGACCACCACGGAAATCCCCACCTCCACGAGGTCCACCATATGGTCGCCTATCAGATGGATTTACAGAATCTCCATCTTCTGAAACCCTGTACCCACCAGCAAACCCATTGATGTTTCCAAATTTATTTTCATTGTCAGCAGAATCTCGATTATATCCACGGCCACGACCACCCCCACGTCCCGCACCACGACCTCTTCCACGCAGACCACCTTCATTCTTTGCCTCCCTCACTGCTCAAGATGGATAGACACATAGTGAGTGTTAAACTAGAAAACCAATAAACGTCAGAATATCTCCAGCCGGACACAGAATGGAAGAACAGATAATATAGCCTTTGTGAAATAAATGATAAATACGAGTAATTGTAAAATGGGGTAATGGGTACTGAGCAGTCCTATTGCTGCTAATGGTGAAATTCAAAATGGTAGCATGACTGGCAACAACAATAACGTTCCACAGTAAAACTATCTACAAGAAGAGGAAAACATGCAATATACGTCAAACATGATTTGGTAGGTGGAATCCTAAATCATGCAATTCCCACAAGAACAAGCAACTGGAGCAAAAACTAAAGACAACAACAATAGAAAGAAAAAAAATGATTATCATACAAACAACAGGCAAAGGACACATTACTGCATCAATAGAAAGCATCATTCTTTCACCTAAATATAGAACAGGATACTACAACTGGAACACTAAATTTGGGAAAATAGACCGTACTTCTATTAATGATAAGAGAAGTAAAATCATGAAAATTGGGAAGTGCAAAATATCGTTTTACAAATTTCAAACCATTTAAAGATTATTATGTTTAAGCCATTCCAATCCATTTTCCATAAACTTTGAAGACATAATGCATAAATACATTTTTCTAAAGAGACAGTTCCGCCTCTCTTTCATTTTCAGTTTCTTTAGCAAGGAAACATAAAATGCTATGAGAGCATAAGTGCATGTGAAATAACATGAGATTCAAATATCATTTCGAAGTCCCATTAAATAAATTAAGTTACACAAACCAGCATCCATCAAAACCAATTCAAAATTTTATAACTTTCACTCCATTAATCCAAAAGCACAAACAACATAAATGAAGGTGAAAAGGACGAGTGTGGTAATAATTCCTTACCAGCCTGAGCAGGTGGTAGAGGCTTTGCGGGAAGCCTAGCTGCGGGCTTAGCCGCCTGCTGAACCTGAGCTAGAGCCTTCTTGGCCGGAGCCGGAGCCGGAGCCGGAGCCGGAGCTGGAGCTTTCTGCTGCTGAGCAGAAATGAGCAGACTTGGATCCTCCGTATCATCGTCGCCCAAAAGATCAAATGGGTTTATCGTGGCCATTTCTCAAACTCTCGGTAATTAAACAGATAGATAGATACAGTTGAGTAAAGACAATAAGGAATCAAGAAAAATCTCTAGTTACTGGGAATCCATGAAAAACAGATCCTAGAGAGAACATTTTACTGTAAGAAAGTGTTTTAAGAGAGACTGCGGCAGACGAATGAGAAGTGGGAGTAAAACCTAATCCTTAAAACCCCGGTGGATGGGGATGAGTTACTTTCACAAGGCGAGGCCCCTCACAAAGGAGCGGGCCCCACAAGTATTTTTTTTAAAAAGGCGGGCCCACCCTTTGTGAGGGGCCTGTCATTACTCGGATGGGGATTGAATGGGAGAAGGTACATTGTATCTAGCGGTCGGGCCGGGACGGGTCTTGTTACCGATAGGTTTGAATGCTATTGTTTCTGGGTTGTTCGAATTTGGGAAGTTTTGGCCACTAAGACCTTGTTTGTCTCTCGTTAATAGGAGAAGAATAAATTTTTGAATAGTATTTTTTGGAGAATGTATGATTGAAATTTAGGTCTTATTTGTCATCCATTATTGTGTTAAAAATTGAGTAATGAATATTATTTTTTGAAGAATGTGTAGTTGAAATTTAAAGTAACTTTATTGGTTTGTGTGTAGAATATTTTATTGGGTGAATGTGTGATGGAGAATCTTAGTGTAGCAAATAAGGGGTTGTTCTCTTTGTATTTCAGTTTTATGTTTTGAATTTTGAATTCATTTTGGATTTTGTGTTTTGAGTGTTCATTTTCAGATTGTTGAAAATGTATTCTTTTTTATATTCTGAAAAATTGTTTTTCAAAACATAAAAATAGAAAACGCATTTACTTGTAAATTTTGAGAATATTTTCTTA
>CAIGRB010122676.1:0-43410 GCA_903798255.1 Fraxinus quadrangulata | reverse complement strand
CGTGGGATTGGCTTGAAAACGTCCAAAACGATGATTTTATCGTTTTGTGTTTTGTGTACAAATTTTTTTTCGTTTTCAAAAACGCGTTTTCGAAAATAGGAAAGAGAACGCGTTTTCACTATTTTGAAAAATCGAAAATAGAAAACGATCCAAAACGGTCAAAGAGAACGGTCCTTTAGCTTTATCTGGTTTGGATATCTTGGTTTGGGTGTGAATCCTGACCACTTGGCGGCGACGGTGGTGGTGGTGGTGGAGGAGGCTGAGAGAGGGGGAGGAGAAGAAGAGGAGAGAGGAACGGTTTTTACTTTTATTTTTGGTTATTTTTAATACTTTAATAATTTATTTGGACTCATTTGCATTTTTAAAAAAGTTTAGGAGTAAGATTGCAATTTATTCTTTATTTTTCTTTTGTTTTATTTACATAAGAGGGTATATTTGTCGTTTTACGTTAAAAATAAGTGAAAATGACTTTTTCGCAATGAAACGTTGAAATATGGGTGAAAATACAAAAATTTGAAACGAATTGACGTTTTTCATACTACATGCCAAACGTAGGGACGTTTTATGCTATTAAGCCCTAAAAAATATGATGCTACTCGTTTGACTCATGTTTCCTAAATTTGTAAAACTTGTATTACTTTATATTTTATGCGAGAATAGAAATGAAAAAATGGGAATTTTTAAGAAGAAAAGTGAGGGACTAAATCAATAAGGAATTAAGAGATTCAGGAGTATTGTTGACCGCAAAAGGTAAGACCAGACAATGACATGGTCTGCGTAAAAAGAAGGAAATAAAGGAACGTTGGCAAGTTGATCAAATTTGTGTATAGTGATTGTATGGAGTACATCCAAGTTTTATATCAGTTACACTTATGAATGAATACATGAGTGGAATAATTAATTTTTTAATGGTTATACTGTTATGGAAAATGCCATTCTTTGTGCAGCTTCAAAAGGTTATCGATGAACAGAAGACCAAGTTGCATAAAACTGAACGAGCTCTAAAAATTGCTGAGGTATTTCATACTTAGCTTTTGCTTTTCAAAATTGTTTACACATAGATTAGGATGACTGATTACAATTACTTTCTATATGAATTCGGTGCAGGAGGAATTGATGAAGGCAAAGTTTGAAACAACGTCCAAAACTAAGGAGTTGATGGAGGTTAAACTCTCTGAATCATTTATTTTTTCTTTGATACTGTGTTTATTTTGCATTTCCATTTCAACTATCCTTAATTTGGGATGAATTGTTACTTAATGCTTATTTTTCCTTTCCAGCTTCCTTTTGGTTGAATAATAATTAAGTTGCTCGTTAGCTAATCTTAGTTATTTCTGTTATTCTTAAGTAAATTATTCAGCCAATTTTGTCTTCACATTTAAATGAGCTTTATCTATATATTGTTATAATTTTTACCAAATCTTTCCGTTGTGCAAGAAATTGACGCACCCTGGTCACTGGAGAGCGCCAATCTGATGCTTGGTTTATGTTGATTAGGATAATGTGGTCTCCGGTTAGATCACTTGCTGGAAACCTATGTTGATTCATTCCAACAAATCAATTTGTGAGTGGTCGAAGGAGTTAAGGACTTGATCCAATTAGGAAATGACCAGATTTAGGTGCTCGTATTATGATTATATGATATCATGCAGACATTTCAATAATAACAATGTATTTAGTTTTTACTATAAAATACGTTCATATACAAGAGTAGGCATAGTGATTTGAATCCTGAGGCAAAGGAAAATAATGATTTGGAAATCATGTTTACAAACAAGCAGTGATCGTGATTCTTGAAAGCAAAATATAGAGAACATGGATAGAACAATTGATGTAATGGATATAAACTTGAGGTAAAGAACTAATGGAAGCTTATAATTCATTTTTACTATTTGTTTTCCCCTTAATTTTCTTATGAAATGTTTTCTATGATAAAGTCAATATTGTGAGTTGGCATTGCTTCTTTCAATAAAAAATACCATGTTACATATACATACCCGTAGAGACGTCCTACTCGTATATCAGCTGTCAACTACCTGAATATGCTGCTATTGTTTTTGGCATTTCAAGCAGCAGTGTGCAATTTCATCTGGAGAGATTTATTGCACTTTTTTTTTTCTGATTTTCTTCTCTTTAAACGGGATCCTATCTTCTGAATATACACATAACAAGAGTCTTCACCTGAAATACTTCCTCCCTGTAGCTGGTCAATATTTGATTAATTTCTCTATGAATGCACCATTCCTTCCTTTTAGATGAATTATGTTTCTAAGAACTGTCTTATTTCTTTCTTTTGGTGTAATAGACCTTAGCACAATCTTATTGCATTTTAATGTTCTTCATTTCCTGATATATAATTAGGCTCATGGCTCATGGCTTCCACCTTGGCTTGCTGTTCATTTGATTCATTACCAGGTTTTTGTTTTGAGTTTTTCGCCCCTCTTTGCAGCATGTACATATTAGTGGACTCTCCTCATGCTCTATATTTGTAATTTCAGTCACTTCTGGAGAAGAACTGGAAAGTGCATGTGAAGCCTGCTCTGGATATGGCACTGCAGAAGGTAATCGTCCAAGTTGCAATATATATGTAAAGATTTTCTATTATCCACTGTTCAAGTGTACGAAGGTGTTATTCTACTTATTAGATGATACATATTTTCCTTCTGAATCCACGATCATTAGTATGTACTTGCTATTTTTAGGGCGCCGAGAAGAAGGCCCAAGTTGAAGAGTGGGCTGCACCGCATGCTGAAACGTTGAAAACAGTATGTCAACTTTACATAAGTGATACTGAGTACTTCTGATTGTTAGTGATCAATTTACTTTCATCAATGTAGATGTGAGAAACAGATTGTCACATACATTCTTAATTAGGCCGTTTAAAAAGCCCTTTTATTTTAGTTGGTTGTCCATTCGTCATTTATGAACGCATTGTTTTGGTATATCATCTTCTGCATTATTATTGACCTCATAAAAATGTGGAACTCGCATAATTTGATCGTATTGCAAAATGAGAATAGTTCTTTTAACTTTTCGGTAGAAATCACTCATGGTTGAGTGTTTTTGTTTTGTTTTTTGATGAGTTTCGTTCATTTTATTTCCTGCAACTTTGAATTTTAATGCTTCATTTATCCCCTTTCTGTGTGAAGAGATGGATCCCGGTCATAAAAGAGCAGTGGGTAGTTATAACCACCAAGGCTGAACCACGTGTAAAAATGCTAAAGACAAAAACTCTTGAGATATATGAGGTTTCGAAGAACATCATAGCTCCACATATCGTCAAAGTTCAGGAACTTGCTGATCCTTATTTTCAGGTGAGATTATTTACTTGACTCCTTTTTGTTTACCATCTGTATCTTCAGCCAATTTAAGTCTACCTAATTGAAGCGCAGGAATTAGTGAAAGTCAGCAGACCATATATTGATCAAGTTGCCACTGCAACTAGACCTCATGTTGATAAAATACATACTGCTTTAAAGCCCTATATGCAGGAGTTAGTTCGTACTTCTGGAAAATTCTTAGTATCGGCAACTACATACCATCATAAGGTATAATTTTGTTATTATAGTCCTATATACGTTCTGCATTACAAATTTACTTCTTTTGATTGATTGTTTGCAGTTCTTTGGGTGCACTTTGTTACTTAAATGAATATTCCTGCAGTATATAATTTTGAATATTGAAATTTGACTTGGGTCAGCACTTGGTGCCACCATACTCTTCCCTCGCTCACTAAATTGAACACTGACACACCAAAATTCAAATGCTGAAGAATGAGTTTTGAACGTGTTTGGTGGACCAATTGAAAACCAGCTCAACAGTTTTTCTTTTGTACAATTCTAGATTAGCTTAACCAACTAATAGATAAATGATCCTCAGTTTTTTTTTTTTTGATGGGCTGTAGCCCCTTGGGTCATCATTACTGAATTTTCTTCTTGTTTTAAAGAATTTATTATTCCATCCAAACCTGAAATAAAAACAGTTAGACACCACTACAGGACTCTAAACTCCAAGAACCACCATGGTAGAATAACTGAAACATGACAGCACCTCACTGGTGAAATATATGGGCAATGGGCATGGTTTGACTAGTTAAGAGAGTCAAGAGGTTGCAACATCTGTGGAGAAAAAATACTGACAGATCTCCCGTTGCTTTTCATAAAATTTCTGTGGATTAACTTGGTTCCAGCATATTGTTTAATTGCTTGCAAAGAAAATGGAATTCTGTGCTGAAACAGTTCAATGGATAACAGAGTAAAGTGCTTCTCAATTTACAAATGGGTTGCATCACTTTCGTGTAGACACAGTGAAATATTATCTGGAAATAGTACCCATTTGAGAGAAGTAAGGTTTTTTGGACCAATGGTTAGGGATCAACACATTACACCCACCACAGTTGAATTCTGTTTAAAGTTGTGTAGCAGAGCGCAGAATTTGGAGCAACAACTTTTATCTGTGAAACCAAATGTATACATAATATTTTTGGACTGACTTCAATCGAGGTAATGTCTATGACTCATCCCAAGCAACTGTTATAATATCTAGAAACCCCACATTCATAAAATAAAGTCAAAGTGAGATTTCTATTAATTAAATAATTCCTAACATACTCTTAATTTCAGTCAATGTTTATTGTATCTGTCTTGGAAGAACGAGCTTCCTGGTCATTGAAAATCATCTTACTTTGGGGAATCTGTGTTTTTTTTTTGGGGGGGTTGGGGACAGAAAAGTTTAACAGACTTTATGGTGCATTAGGGTATTTTAGGAGTCGTATGACACTTGTACGCTGATGTTTTCCCTATCAAACCGTAGGTAGTTGAAGATGATTTTCTGTGTTACTTGAATATTTTGTCAATTACTCCTGTAAGAATCAGCAGTAGGTGCCTTATTCCATATTCAGCCATATATTAATTATGTGGGATCATTTCATTATTTCAATGTACTACTCTCACGTGAAGGTTCAGGATACCGTCCAAGAAAAACTGAAGAGTCACGAACTTACAAGACCTCTTGCAACAAGAGAGCTGGTTTGGTTTGCTGTAAGTTCTTTATAACTTTCGAAGGTCCTAATTCTATTTTTCTTTGTCAAGATCAATATATATGTTTGTGTAATTGACATTTTATGTTTGGTAGGCTTCTGCTGTACTGGCTTTGCCCATCATAATTCTGTTCAAAGTATGCTCAGCCGTTTTCTGGTTAGTTGTTTGACCTCCTGCTGTTTGTTGGTGTTGATCATTTTCGTGTAATTGATAAAAAGGGAAATATTAGTCTTCAGTATCTCTAGTCTATGTTTTGTACGCTGCACTGAATAGGACTGGCAATAGATAAGATTGTTTCTTTTCTAATATTGTCAAGTACAGCACAATTCATCTTACTGAACGAGCCATAAAGGTTTTCTGTGTTAGGAATTACAGTTTACTTCATATTGCAGTAAAAAGGTGATCAGGCCTGTACATGGTAATTCTAATCATTCACGTCGGAAGGCCAAACGGGGACACCCAGACAAGTGAAGCACTGAAGTTCAATCTAATTTTATATGCCAGGTGTGCTGGTTGACCTCTGAACAGAACTCATTTAATGCTATTGGAATGATATGGCGATTCTCATGAAAGTTGATGTATACATGCATATTTATATAGTGTACATAAGCAGCGAATATATATACTTGTACTGAGCCGACACCAATTTTATCAGGGAATAAGTCTTGGTTTGCTGTATTTGTATACGCTCAACTTCACCGGACCTCATCCCTTATCACACTCCTCTATAAGGATTCTCGCTTTCACTCACTCTATCAAGGACCATCTGCAGTGTTAATCCTCAACTATTCATATAATTTTTAACCATCTCATCCTTATGATTCTAATTTTCAAAGCTGTCATAATATTCTCATCTCAACTACGCTTGATTTATGTAAATGTAATTTCTTAACAGTCCATACATCATCTTTGGTCTTACAGCAGTCTCAGAGAGTTTTCCATCTGATCTTATAAAAATCAGTGGATCACACAAAATTCGACTAGGAGTTCACTTATCGAACCAACTTTAATTCTTTTAGTACTTTCCTTCGTAATATCCCATCATTAATATTAGTCCATTTACAATCCTAGACTTAGCCCTCATAAAGCACTTGACGCCAAGGACTTCGTATCTGAAGTTCAACTCTGGTAAGAAAATATGGTGTATTTATCCAACAGTCATTGTGTTGGTGTTTACGTATTGCACCAATTGTTGATTATTTCTCTCCTATTATGTTCCATCCAGTAGCCTTACCTTCTTCCTTTACCAAAAGCACGAGCATCCACATGCCTAAGCCACCCACTACTGAAAATAAAAAAATTAGAGAAATGTTGAGATATACGTCTCTGATACACACACAGATATTTTGTGAGGAGGTTCTTGATTACGAGAAAAAGGTCTGCTATTTATGTCGCCAAGTAATTGTTGTATTGAAATTTGGACCAAAAAAAGGCACTTTTAATAAGGGTATTTTGCCTTAGCTCATGTTTAGCGGTTTACATTTCTTTGCAATTCTGCACTGGATTATGATGGTCCTTATCAATCGATATTCATATTCATTTTCTTTTCAATATTTTGCGCAGATGAGATTGGTCGTTTCCCGCTGGTTTTGGAACTTTAAGAACTGTAGCTGTATCGGTTATTAAGTCCACGGTTCATCTTCAAGCTTTTGTGAGTGCGAATTTTTATATGTGAAAAAGAAAATGGGAAGTGAAAAATCTAGTTCTGAAATATTTTAGTTAGCTTCCAATAGATTAGGATCACGGCCCCATTATCTCCGTTCTCATGTAATATATCTTGTTGCTGTTGAACTTTCCCAAACTGCTATTATAAACAAACAATTTTCTTCGCTTGCTTATACATTTAGGCTACCTTTGGTGCACCGGATTAATCCGTGTCCATATTTGGTGAGAATTAAAATTAGATTTTTAATAAGTTTTGAGTAAAAAATTATTGGATATTATCTAAATTCGTTACGATACCATCAATCTAGTAATTTTCATTATAAATTTATAATTTATACTAAATTTTTATCGTGTCTTAATTTGATGCAACAAATGTAATATTATTGTATGTTTGGTGTAAGGTGTGTCGAATGAAACTATAAACCTAGTTCACCAATATTCTAGTCGTATGCCAAACATGAACATTTTCACTAGTTAAACCACTTGAACTCACAAGCACGCAAAGCTTGTTTAAGAGAGGTCTTCGTATTTGGATATTCAAGACAATTAAAATGTCGCTTCCTTTAAAGCACAATGCACATCCACTCGTGTCAATTGTGCTCTGCAGAAGAATTAAGCAAACCGCTTGTCAGAGAGAAAATTTGCTTCACGCGGATGAGCCAAATTCTCGATTCTCAGAAAAATTTTATGAAAGCCTTTCATTTGCTGGAAGTTTGATTTTCCCATAATGTATCCTAATTTTTGGCCTAATTCTTCCTCTAATGATCTATTCAACATCTGATCAAAAAGATACCTTGAATAAATAAACAAAAGAAATTGAAAGCAAGCGACACGAGCAAAGGACAAGTGATATCTCTCTCTCCAAAAAAAAAAAAACCCCCCAATACAAAGTAAAAACTAAACAATCAACGTACTCCTAATCAAACTCAATTTAAGATTTGATTAATTACTCAAAATTTTGGTTTGACTTCTCAAAACTGTAAAGATATATATATATCAGATGTCTCTATGCCATCACTAATGGTATTTGAACCCAGTAAAAAATAATTACAGTTCTACCTGATTGGAGTGAAATTATTCAACAGTTGAACTCATTTGGCCAATAAAAACTTTTCTTTGGTCGACAGTTTAATGGATGTCAACAACTAGTCACTTATCATAAATCCTCAACTGTCCAAGTCTTCATCTCCACTACTAAATGATTCGACCACCTCGCTATCGTCGTCCTCGTCACCTTCTGTCACAATCTCGAGTATTCCACCACCACCAAAGTCAAGACCATCCATTATGAAATCCCCATCTTCCTCGTCATCGTCAAACTCACCCACGCTGTCATCATCGTTGCTGATGTCATCAGCATCACTATCAACATCCTCGTCGAGATCTGGTTCCATGATTGAATCATCGTCGCCATCATCATCCTCATCTTCTTCACTCTCGGCATCATCAGGATCCGAATCATCATCTGTTGGCTTCCGTCGACCAATTTCATAAACCCGAGCTGAAGAATACATCTCATCTTGATCATCCATTGAAATAAGGCCAACAAAAGAATCGGTTGGCTCAGTCGCAAAGTCAAGAACACAGCGGTCCAAGGGAATTGTGGCAATGTCAGAGTAATTGACAGCATCCACAGTGCGAAACGCAGCAAATAGAGGGTGCTTTCCTCTACGAGTATTAAATGCTGAAGTGACATCCTCGAGATTTCTCCTGAGGATTGCATATATTACATCGCCACTGGCATTAAATGTTATCACTGTTTGATCCAAGGATGGCACACTTCGAAGAAGCCTATGGTTTCGGAGATCCCAGACCTCAGAGTTTATAATGACCTGTTAATACAGTTACAAAGGGGGCAAAATACACAAAAAGATACACGTTAAAAAGCAAAGGGCAAAGTGCCAGTACAGTAACAAGAACTGGAGGCGAATTCCAAATGCCGTGAATGTATACAATAGTGACTATATTATCAATACCTCGTTACCAGCAGGATGAAATCCACCACCTCCATAGTCTGTAAATTGATCAAAGCGACGAATTGGGCTTGAACTGCGATGGTCCCATAAAACCCCATTCCAGAGTAGCATAGAGTCCGACGGGCTGAAGTGAACAAGGGAATATGCATGCCCACGATAAGGGGCACTAGATGTATCCGTAAGCTTCACTTCCAATTGATAGGTCTGGACGTCATACAACAGAATCTCATACTGGGATGAGTCAGAAGATAATGCTGCAAATGAGCTACCAGAATTGCTGAACCGTGCTGCTTTACATCCCTCAAATGACTGCCTAGGACCAGATGAAACAGAAGTCGCATCCCATAAGCGCACATCGTGTGCACTTGAAGAGAGAACTAGCTGAGTTTCGCCATAAAAATGTGATTGCAGAAGTGTCAAAGGAGACTGATGACTAGCACAACTCTCCAACACACTGTTGCTGTTTGAGTCAAAAACTTTCAGTTCCCCAGAGTGGTTGCCAACAGCAATCTGAGAAGAATCTCCAAGGAAAGTTATACAAGTTAAAAGGTCACTGACATCATCTCGGCAGGTTCGCCATGGTCTGAATCTACTATAAACAAATTGACGATCCTTGCGACTCCCATGGATTCCACCATACATACTTTTAAATTCTCGTGTGGTAAGCCGGGCAGTCACATTTGAAGGAGCATCGAGGCTTCGTCTTGATTCTGGACAGACATGTGGGTGTAAGAGAGAGAGAGGAGGTAAAGTAGTGATCGGAGCTGGGCATTGACGATGCTGGTGTTTCAGATACTGAACAACAAGAGAATCCAAGGTCAACCGTTCTGAGCCAGAATGTTGTGGATCTTTCACAAGTCCATGGTGAGAGGAAAATGTTTGACCCATCTGAGCACTGGCGTACTGGTTTTCATCCACATCAGCCGGCAATGTACTTGTTAGCAATCGGCCATGATTATCCTTTGAAATAGAACTTGGTGTGCAGAGTGCATTGGCATCTAGTTGAACACCGTTTCTATGGACAGTATTAGGTGTTGGAAAAACTGGCGATCTAAGTGTGTGCTCACCAGTGTAAAGTCGTTTCCCTGGTGGTGATGCAAGCCCAGTTTCCTTCAAGTCGGTCAATTTACGTTTCATCGGCAACACAATTGGAGTTCTAATTTGAGAATCCACATCCCCACCAGATTTCACAGCAGATACTGATGGAGTTTCTGCAGTGTCACCAGGTCCAGCAGATCTTCTGAAAGCGGTATTAAATTTACTGTTTGATGGTCCGGGCGAGTCTTCCAGTTTAGCCTGAGTTTTTGAGAATCCGCGCAAAGCTGAAAATGTCAGTGGTTTCTTCTTCAATGAGGCAGCGGAGTCGCATCTCAAGCTGGAATCCTCCTCATAAGAAATTTTGGATTTATCTGACAGGAATCCACGAGGAGCTCGTCCAGATGGCCATTGAATTTGTATTAATGAAGCTTCCTGTACAGAAGCTTGTTGTGCTCCCGATGTTGGGATTGCCAAAGATGGCAAAGGTGTCAACTGAGCCTCTTTCAGAAGTATAGCTGCACTTTCTGCCAAACCAGATGTGTGCAGGTGCTCATGGATAAGTAGTAGTAGTTCCCTGAAATTCAGATGAAAGAGAATATTGTCGAACACAGACATTTAAAAAAGATGAGCGAGGGAAGAAATGATTAAACTTGATCTCGAATATATGGTCACGAGCATTCAATCACCAAATACCTTGAATCGTATGTAATAGGAGTAGCCGCAGCTATAGCAGCTCTTTCAATACGCCTCAAAGTTGGAGTAGCAGCGTCACTAGCTGCTAAAGTACTTGCACGTCCAGAATTAGTCACAACCTACAAAATCCATAAATTGACGACATGAATTCAATTATACAATCATAAGGTGCATAAATACTGGACAACAGAACACAAATATAGATTTCCAATTAAACAGTCTATCTGCTTATCACAAAACTGGAACCCCAATCCAACAAGACCTTAAAACAAACTATAGCATAGGCAAGGATAATATATATCACTTAACTATATGCATGCACAACTTCTGCATATGGATTTACGTTTAAGAGCATGTTGCAGTGTATTCAGATAAACACAACACCAAATACCAAATTGTAAATGAATATTGGATGAGGAAAGTACATAACTATTACCAATGCAAGGAGAGACAATAGCACTTTTGTGCAGTTGCTGTGAAATTATATACTGCCTCCTTTAATTTTTTGTCATGCTGTGATTGATGTCCTTTACTCTCCTTTTCCTTCATATACCTATATTTTCTCTTGGCATGCAAATTTTCCCTTTCTATTACCTATGAAGCAAATAAAGTGTAACCTATCTTATGGTACATAAGGATATGACACAGTATGGAGTTCATTTTTCTTGGAAAACTCTGTTGTTATCTCATTCACCTTATTACAGGAACTAGAAAAGTAAATACTTTCAACTAATTTAATGACCAAGCAGACAAGCTGAAAAAAGACCAATTGCAGCTGAATGAGCAAACTGTCTTGAAACTCCTGATCATATTATCAGCTGAGATAACTCATACTCCAACTAAAGCTCCTGAGGTCATGTTATGTAAGCGATGACTTAATAGTCGGTAGAGAATGCAGTGGCCGAACTCTTGAGATGCCAATCCAGACTAAGCAAGACTTTTTTTTTCCAAAGACCTCCAACAGACACTTCCTACCTTCCCTTTATTTAGCATGAGATGAATTAAAAAGAAACTCGTTGCAATCTTGGACATTGCAAAGCATCATGAACTAGCATCAATTACGAATCTTAACCTTGTTGAATTCCAGCAGGAAAATATTTATGCATGAACAGATGAGCCAAACAAATATAAATGAGTATACTGCAGAATTGAACTCTGATTATTCCTTGAGATAACTACAGAATATTGTAAACAGATAACAGACAGCGAGAAGCTGTTCAAAGCAAGTCACCCTATCGCCTTGAACATCATCATAATTAACCTTACCCCAATTAGCTCAATAGTCACTTGCACAAGCTCTGCCTGCCATCTGCTCTGCTCACTGCCAGCAGTCTGGCTGCCAGAATCCCGAATAAGTTCTGATAGCCTTTTCCCTACCTGAAAAAGGAAGTTGAACCAACAATATAAATAATATCATTTTCACATGACTTCGTTACAGTCTCACTTTATTCAGAACCAGAAAGAATAAGTCGTACAGTTAAATGTAATAAGCAAATTGTTTTTTCCAATCTGGTACCGACCTGAAGCTTCGTTAGTATGTGTGCAATGGAATCATCTCTGGCTAAACCAAGAAGAACCCGACATGTGAGAGCACGAAGACAGTCAAGAGCAGCAGGAGATGTAACCATCCGGGGTTGGAGGAGCTGAAGAAGAACCTTGATGCCATTATTTGCACGAACAGCTTCTCTCGCTTGACGATATCCTTGTTCTAGCTGCGCAGCAAGGCCAGCACAACCGGCTCCACCACCCAAGGATATTCTACGATCACCCACTAATCCAGAAGCAGCTGCAGTAGCAGGTGATTGTAAAGTATTACCAACAGAAGATGAGGAAACTATTGAGGAACCACCTCTATCTATCAAAGCAGTTTCTTCATTTCGCTCTCTAGGTTCGTTCTGGCCGGGAAAATTAACTGCTCGCTCCGGATTACTCTGCTCCACTGCAGGACCATTTGCACTCTGAGTTGAGGAATTTTGCTGTCCTTGAGTGAAGATACTTGGTTTATTGCTGATTGACGGTGGAGGGCAAACAAGATTTATCAAAACATGCAGTGCAGGTTCAACAATCTGTGCCATTTTGAAAGTGAAAAAGTTAATGAAATTAGTGAACATGATAAATAATTACGAGTATAAGCCCAGATTAAGTCTGCACAGGTTACCTCAGGTTCAACATAACCAGCACCATTTGCTGCATCCAAAATGACAGCTATACCAACACGATCATTGCTTAAAGTGGCATTAACAATAAGTTTGCGGCTATAAGGTATTAAAGTGACAATACGCAATATACCCAGTGCATATTGAAGCAAATCATGCAAATAACGTTCAACGGGTGGTGCCTGCAGAGCAGACCAAAAGTTATTACAGTACTAGATTGAAAGACTGAAAAATAAAGGATTTAAAAATGCTACACCACACCTGACATAGGTCCAACATGGTAACATGACCATTACAACTTAAGAACTTGTCAACAACAGGCCAACGAGCCCTCACAAATGCAGGACCAAGTTTCCGATCCTTCTGTATTTGACGAAATACTGCATCCATAGCCTCGTTACTTATGTCGAGTGGCTTGTAGGCTGCCCGAGCACTTGAAATATTACGAGTTGCACTGCGGATTACTTTATTGGGACGAATTGAATCCACAAGCAAGAGAAGGTGTGCTCTGAAATATTGCCGCAGTGCAACACAAGTATGGTAAGCTATCTGCTTCTCAGAAGAAGTCAATACCTCTGCAGGGGATCGGTCATTTCGAAGTGATCCCGAGTTATTCAATGTCCCAGAAGGCACCCCAGATCTCACCGAGGCAGCATCACGCAAAAGATCAAGGAGTTTTTGCAAACCATCATGTGCATCGAATGCATCGATGACTGCTCTGAAGACAAAAGCAGCAGCAAAAAATAATGCAGCATTTTTCCTAGCCTGATCTTGTGGACACTCCAGAAGTTGAAGATCCAACTGGACAACCTGGTGGACAATATTTGAAGGAAGGGCACATACACGCTCCATTATCCCCTAAAAAATAACCATTCAAGTCAAAACCAGCTTGATGGTAAAATTAACAAAACCAGTGACTTACACAGATTCTATAAAAATACATAGATAATCTCTACGGGCATAAAATAAGCAGCAAAGGTAGATGCATTCTCAGAAACAATTGTTAGGACATACAGGTTAAACAACATTACCTGAATTGAACCAATTGTGAATAAGCAGGACGACAGACCAAAAAATGTTTGTGCAACTCTAGGGACAGAGAGCAACTTTTGCATGCCACCACGATCCACAAACAATGCAGCAAATTTCCGATGAGCAGCTAATGCACAGATTAATTTCAGAATGTCGGTCAAAAGTAGAGCAGAGCTAGAAGCCTCTTCGTGCTTAAAATTTCGCTGCAATAGTGCAAGACAGACATCCACCCCCTTTTCGTGTAACACAGGACCAAGAACTTCAACATACTCCCCTAAAATCGCAAGACACTGGATACAGAATTTTTCTCTCAGCTTTCCAAGGGAGTGACTATCAAGAATGAAGAATTCACCAATATCTTCAATAGGTTCTGGTTCTGTTGGTTTTGAATTCCCTGAATCATCATCAACGCTACTTGAACCCCTACACCAAGACAAGAGAGGATCTAGAATAAATTAATAAACAATCACAAGATATAAAATAATGCAATGAACATATTAGCCATTGCCAAACTATGCTCAGGATATCTTGAATATAAAACAAATGCCAACCTTGATACTGTAACTGCGTTAGCAGCATCTATAACAGTCGATGCCGCTCTTGAAGCTGCCATCATAGCAGCTTCATCATTATTTGTTTTCTTGAACTCCTATATTCACATGCAACACAAATGCTTAGAAATTAGACTTGAATATAACATTAAAAAAGCAAGAGAGAAAAATGTGCTCACCTCTAAAGCAGCACTCTTAACCAAGTCGGCAGCAGCATCACCAGCTGCTTTTATGGCTTCTGCTGGAGCATTGGCTGCTCTTGCTTCAACTTCAGCAGCTCTGACAGCTTTCTTGACCACATCAGCAATGTCTTTGGAGCCAACCTTGCATTCTAGGAAGCAGTCGTCATCATCTCCTCTTTCCAGGACAAAAGCATCAGCATTATTATTTCCTAAGCCCTTCTTGGCATCAGAAGTCCTACTCAAATCCTGACTTCTTGTCAGACTCCTGTCCTTTCCACTTCGGCCATGTCCTGATCTACTGCCAGAAACTGGAGAGGCTAGTTGTTCATTATCTAATACTCCTTCATTGACCCTGCCCTTTCCTCTTAATCTGGCCAGTCCACGATTTAACCTGCGTCTCGAAGAGTCCTCTCTTGGAATTTCATCACAATCTTCTTCCCTGTGGTATTTGCCACCAGGTTTTGTTTTAGCTTCATGTGAATCTCTTATATGGAATTTTTCCTCACCATCTGCTTCTGCTTCATAATCATCAACCTCAATGACCATTCTTCTATCAGGTGGTTCTTCATCAACCCAACATTCATCTCCACCTCCTTGCTCACTGCTCCTGATGTGATTCCTATCAGTACCATCTAACGGTCCATCATCCTGTACTCTAAGGACATCCACGTGAGAACTGCCTGCAACTTGCCGCAACCTACCCCTACCTTCCTCTCTTGATTTTGCACAAGACATGGTTGCTGCACTTCTGTGCTCAATCAATGAATTTGCATCCTTTTGACCTGTGCTTGTCTCACCCAAAACCCGTATACGAAGAAATCGCATAAGCTTGGCAGACAATCCAGATGTTAACATATCTTCCACTATTTGACCACCACTAGAATCACCAAAACCCAACAAGAAAAAGTTACAAAAAAGAGAGAGAGAGAGAGAGAGAGAGAGAGAGAGAGAAAACCCCCACAAAAATAAATTACTAAATAAAGCTCTTGAGGGCGTACCTAGCCAAACACATGGCAAGAAGACCAGTAGAGTATGTTCGTAACATTTCAGAGTCAAATGTCTTCCTCCTCCCAGATTCGTGCTTCCAATTGTGATCATCAACAGTTGTCCTGGGTGTCTCGTCCATCACCCATCCTTTTATATTATCTAAAACATCTTCTTCGAATACATGTGGATACTGTTCAAATTACATATATTTAAAGAAATTCAACATGATGAGACAAACAAATAACCAAAAAATAACAATAATTGCTATACCTTCCAAGTCAGTGAACAGTCAAAAAGAAGCCTAGTGGCAGCTGCCTTTAGAGGCACTGAATATGTAGTTTCAGACAGAAATTTCGAAGATATCAAGTCGAAAAATTCATCATTATCCTGTAAAAAGAGGGATAATAATATGAATATTCTAATGTTACAGAGCAGAAGATAAAGCGGAATAGATAAAGGAATCCATCAAGGAAATGTAAATTACCCGGATGAGGTTCCCCAGTTGCCCAACATTATGAGAAGACCTGCCATTGTTCGTTGACAAGTGGCCCGACTCTTCCATATACCTACACATTCCAAAAGAAACAGTGTTACCTATATACATAACATATTAACTTCTGTAAGTGAGACATCAAAATAAAATTATAAGAAGAATCAAATAAATCAATCTTCTCTACTATAAGAATGGAAAACATCTCATAACCTAAAGTTTAAGAGAGGTAACTACCATTAATAATTTAAGTTTGGCAGCCCAGACAGTATCTTAACTAGCAGGTCATGACGTCATCCCACCCAAACACCCAGAAAAAAAAATTATTCATAACAGATGCTCCATCCAAAAATCTTCATTAGATGTTGTACAGTGAGAAACATAATTTGTACCTGGATTCCTGGGCCTCAAGAATAGTGGAGAGAGCATGGAGAGCATTGGGGTTAGGGTTCTCCGGATTCGAAGTGATCTTTTCAATTAAGACCTGCGCCTTGGCTATCAAAATCTCATTTTCATCCTCTTCTTCCTCCTCTTGCTCCTTCCGCTCCTCCTCCTCCTCCGCCGCCGCCACCGCCTCGGAATCCCTAGCCGCATCCATTTCTGTGTATGTACCCTAATTACTCACACAGCGAGATTAAACACTTAATTAATCTATATTTTGCAATAATTTCTCTTGATTTTGGATTCTATTCGTTCGACGAGGGGGAGAAATTGAGCGTGCATTCTGCGCGTATTGCTTATATTTATAGTGTTTTGAGTGAGGGCTGAATGGTACAGATTCTGATGCTTTGGGTATAACACTATTGTTCAAGTTCAAGTCTGGAAGGATCTAAGTGACCCGACCCGAATAATATCTTGGACCGGGTTACATTTTTACTTAATTAATTGTTTTGCTCCCAAGTTAAAATAATCAAGTTGAAAGTAATCTTTTGACTTTGCTGTCAAAATAATTAGTTCTTTTGAAAAATAACATCTGAATGGGTTTGAAAATAACAATTTACTTTAAAATATATTCAATTTGCTTTTAAGCTTAGTAAATATGTTCTCGACACTATTTTAGTCATGATTAAAATATTTACCATTTAGAGCACTATGCACGATTATTCGGAGGTTTCGATCAACTTTTTAATCAGGAGTTTCAACTCCAATAATCATGTTTGGTGCCTAAGTTGATATTAGTAGGACACTATCGTAACACTATAAATTAAAAATATTGAAATATTTTATTTCGTATAGATTTTGTAAACATAAATAAACACATTATTCATTCAAGAGATATCAACTCTGAGCACAATCTTACTTTTGTATTGACGCAAATAATAAAACTTCATTGAACTTGTAAATATGCTTTTGATCGCAGGTCAATACTGAATTCAAAAATTATATCACCATATATATCAACCGAAGATGATAACGACATATGTCGCATAATATATATAAAACTATACAATAATGACATATTTCATAAGATAGATTGGACAACAATATTTTCGATAGAAAAGAACTAAAATATTGTCAATTGTATTGTCGAGCCTCGTCTTGTACTGCATCCCACTATAAGGCAAAACAATTAACCAAGAGTATCTTTTCTATTCCATCACGACAGGAGTAACAATATGAACATAAGCACTTGAAGCAACATATTAACTGGCTCTAGTAAGAACCCTCCATTCCTGGAATTTGTGGTTTGGATCATGATTTTGAATCTACACTGTCCGACCGATGGATCATTGTTTGTGACCTCCGAAAGGTTCGGAAATCTGCAGGCACTGTCCTGCTGGTTGTTTTCCTGGTAATAGCTGTTAAACGTGTACGAAATGTTTTGCCGAGCATCCAAATTTTGACAAGATGTCCCATAACCAAGACTCGTACAATCAGCGTGAGAACAAGCATAACTTACACTTGGTTCCAGTTGAGGATCTTGAAGATTTGCAGAGGGTGAGAGCACGCACCAACGACGGGAAAGATACCTAATGTTGCTTGCTGGTACCACACCCCCTGAGTTGCCACCCAAGCTGAGATTGTACTTTGGCGTACCATCGAAGTAGAATATTCCCCAATGTCGTTCAAAGTTACCTGGTTGGATACTTTTGGCGTCCTCGTCGATTAGGCTAAATAAGTAGGCATCCACGGGGCCTGGTCTCATTGGGGTCCCCCTGTTTCCCGAGATATGGGACATGAAACCTTGATTAAACCTTTGTGCTAACCTGTTATTTGCATTCCTGTCTCCATCCGTTGGCCAACCAATTTCTCCGACTATTATGGTTAAGTTATCGAATCCATTCTTCTGTAGAGCCCATATCAGGGTATCATAATTCGCATCGAACACATTGGTGTATATCCTCCCGTTGTCATTGATAGGCGATGAGTATCCATCAAAGAAGGCATAATCCACTGGAAAGTTGGCATCATTGTAGAGACTTATGAATGGATAAATATTGACAGTGAACGGAGCTGCATTAAGACTCAAGAAATTAGTAATCTCGATCATGAGGTCATGAATATCAGGCCGGAAGTCGCCAGTTGAAGGTTGCTCGGTCGAACTCTGGTATACATCAGCATTGAGTGGGACAGTGACTTTCACTCGATTGCCAAGGCCGGCTTTAATCAGGGCTGCCTGAATGTTCTTAAGAGCCGGAAAAGTTGTGGAAAGAAAGGTTCCGTTGTAAGTCGATAGGAACGGTTCATTCCCTACTGCAACATACCTTTTAAATTAAAAACCTATAGTCAGCAAAAACAAAAAGAAAGATAATTATCAAATTTTTAAATGAAGTTCCTATATATCTTTAAGAATAGATTTTAGCACCAAATTTTCTTGTAGTCAGTGTCTAGATCTCTTCTCTATCTTCTTAAAATTCATAACTACCATTGCTGCAGTGAATTGTTCACGATGTCAATCTTCTCAAGCATAATCTACCTTTCCTTAATCGTCAAATAACCTCAGGCATCCACCTTCTCAAACAAAATCTTTAGAAGTGTTTCTCAAACATCAAAGAATCGAAAATTCAGCAAAATTTCTTGTACTTGTTCATATAAAATCACCTTTCAGCAGCATCAACACTATTAGCAAAATTTATAGGAGCCCGGAAGTGGAAAAAGGGAAGAAAATTTACCTGATGTCGACACTATTTGATGAAACATGTACAGAAACATTCTTCTCCACCCATCTTTCAGCGGCATCAACACTATTAGCAAGAGTGTACAACATATCATTTGGGATGCCCACCATAACCTCAATCCCTGACCCTCTCAGAGCATTCAAAACATTTGATTCAGCATCAAAAAGCTTCACCTTTTGAATTCCATTATCTTTTAGTAATTTCACAACAGTTGAAGGAGGCAGGGGATGAGATGCCTGTGTACCCCAATTAGCCCCAATACTATACACACTATTTACCATCATAAATAACAGAAGGATTTTAGTACCCATCCCAAAATTCAAACCCAAAAAACACATACTAAATAACTACTTTTTTTAACCCTAAACACCTCAAGAACTGATTTTGATGAAGAAAAATCTTGAAATTTTAAAAGGGTTTCAAGGTTTTGTTCCCAACAATTGCTTCACCTCAAGAACGCAAAAGGAGGTTTGCAGAAAAATCAATGATATGACTGGTTCTTGAAATTAGAGCTCTTTGGGATTTGCTTTATACTTTTGTTTTATGAAAACAAACAACAGGAGTATCTTTTAAAAGTTCAAGAAACAACTTTGCACAGTGAAAATCAATCTTTGAAATTGAAGAAAAACGTTCAAATGGAAGCCAAGTTTTTGTAGTGAAAGGAAGAGGAAAGAAAAAGTCTAATCATGAGCTAAAATATGCAGCATCTGGGGCAAAGGAGGAGTTCACCCAACGTAGTGTCCATATTATATAACCTTTCTTGATCATATAATCAATTAACACATTAAAAGTTAAGTGGATTAGAGTATGATTGCTGATCTTAATCATTTTTTGTACAGCTTAATATGAAAATGTCTTTTCAACATGATCATGATGCTTAGTAGCAATATTAAATGATGGTTCCAAGAATTTGATTATGTTTTGTGGTGTGTGTTTCCTTTTTCCTCGTTGGAATTGGGTTGGCAATACATGTGGTGCACTGCTGTTGATCAGAGAGAGAAAATTGTTCGTTTACCTTTTCTTATTTTTTCTTTGCTTTTGATATGGTGCGGGTCAATGTGTATAAAGTGGGTTGAGGAAAGGAATCAGGCAAAAATACTTTACTTGTTCTTAGGTTTTCTTGGACACAGTTCTGTGCTGGGAACACGAAGGATGTAGATGAGGCCCCCTCCAGTCTCATCGTGTTTCCTCTTGTTTATTTGCTTGCGTTAGCGCTAAATAGGGTTCTGGAATTTGGTGTGCGAACGCTCTAGAGACGTGAGGATTTAAGAATTTGAATAATTTTTGAAGTCAAATTGGTCGGTTGATTTAACTCATGAAGTTGACAGTAGAACAAAATTTAGGTGGATTATATATTAAAATTAAAATTTGAAAGCAATTTAGTTAATTAATCAATTAAATTGTAAAGTTGCTTAACTAGTCACTGAGTGACTTAATTGATACGAATTATTACTTTTATGCATTTTTAAGTTCGATAAAGGTTTTGTATATCACCGATCTAGAAAATTATTAAAATGCTATCATTTACAAAATAATAGAAACAGCGAGTTATGTTGATAAAAAAATCACGTGTTCGAATAAGTTGCATTACAGTTGAAGTAGTTATGACATGGATTATTAACTTTTAATGTGGAGTCTGGTCTTGATTATATTGAGACGAATTTTATACAAAAGCAGTGTTTAGCAAGTCTATATTTGTGCATCCACATTTGCAATCCTAGTTTCATTTTTTTTGACATGATAATTGCGGAGCACGCAGCAAACTTAATAGAGTGAACCCAATCGTATCTAAAGTAAAGTCGAGCTAGAGTGATCAAAACAATTTCGAGTTCAATAGGTTACGAGGAGTTCAAGATAAACACATACTTGACAAAGCAATAGAGCCAAATAATAAGATCAGCAAATCTAACTTCATCATTTGAAATGTGTCGAGCACTACACATTATACAATAGTATTGTACCCCATGCTCTATCATGCATTATGTGTTCAAAATATTTAAGAAGTGATCGTAACGTCTATTTTAAATCTCAATAATGATATGATGTGCCATCTTCGTTCCCCATACAAAACTATTAATGCTCATTTTTTTACGAAAATAACTCCCAAGGTCATTTGCTCCAAGTACGAGACAGAAGTGAATTGGGACCGTCTAATGAAATTTCTTAATACTTATGAAATTATTTTAAGATACAATTGACGTAGAGCTCTTAGGCCAAAATGGGACGGCCCCTACAAGGTCACTCAAGTGATACTTTTCTCCCTTCATACTACCTTATGGACATTGTTGTTGAATTGAATTTCTACTTGTTCATTGTACATGTTTTGTCTTTGCGAAAGATTTTTATTTTTATTTTTTTATGTTTCTTCCATCTAATAAATGACTAGCGTAACTCGATTTTTATTATTATTTTGTAATTTGGTAAATTAGAATGTAGGAATAGAATATAAATGAAATTAAATTTTGGAAGTTTATTCCCAAAATTTTACTCGAATTTCCCTAGTGTTTTGAAATGTTACTAAACATCAAAAGAAAATAAATAATATTTTCTCAAATTTAAAAACAATTTCCTATAAAGTATTGACGTTGAATATATTTTCGATAAACTACATGAATACACTAAAGAACCAAAACTTCATAAGCATATTTGGTTAGGCTCTTTAAATAGTGATTTATTTTTAAACACCTTTGACCTTCACCCTATGCCCCAAGGTATGTGTCGCAGTGCAACGATGCATGATGAAGCACTAACACACGATATCCATCATCGTGATTTTATTTGTAATGCCTCGCACCACGTCTGCATCTAGCTTCCATCATTCCCAAAACATTTCTAATCAATTTCACTCTTTGCTGCCCCCTTTGGTAAATTTATTATGATCCCAGAAATCATTTTCCTCATGAACGCACATCGATGATCTCTCGCATCCAACGAGACAACGTTTAAATGGGTCCGCTCTCATATAACTTGAGACGGATTGTCCACACGGACCTCAAGTCCCATATGCCCCTAGGAAGTTGTCCCCTCGCATGAGCCAATGAGCATGTAGGATCACCGCGCACACAATGCTTTGGATAGAATGTTGCAACAATATATGCATATGACAATATTATCAATTTTCTTTTCAATAATGAACTACCTTTTTTTAATTATTATTATTATTATTATAGACAAAAGATATATCTACGACATAGGAAATTTTGATTTTACTCAAAATTATGTTATCAAAACTTTCGAGCAAATTATTGCCATTAAAAATCAAATTGTTTCAATAAATCTATTTTCTGAAGATGCTATTCAAGCCCACATGAAGAAATTCAAATATCTTCATGTTGGTCTTCTTCAAATTGTTGTCAAACTTTTGTTTAGACTTGGTCTAAACATTTTTGTTTCCATAACCCCAAGAGAAAAGAGACTCTTAAGGTTTGAATAATCATTATTAACCATGCTCGAGTCAAATATCGAGAATGGTCCCGTATTTTCAAACTGTCATTCGAATTTTTTGATTAACCTTCAAGATGTAGCTATTCTTAATGCTCCAAATCTTCACATGCAAACTAAAAATTTTGATGTTGATGATCATTCAAAAGAGTTTACCTTAATATATCAAATATATTATAAGCTTATGTACACTTAACTCAATATTCATGCTCTTCAATCTTCTACAAGAGATGGAAGTCTTTTGGTAGAAATCAATGCTCTGCATTCAAATATCATGATTCCTAAGAGAATTTCTTGGAATCTTCAATCTAGACGACTTGAACGGGATTTCGAGAATGCTCGAAATTCTATCCTTGCTCCTATTAGAAAAGTTTCAGATAAAATTATTTCATTTACATTTACTGATGGACATATCAAAATAATCTTTTATAAACCATCTTCTTCAAATACTTTTCAAAAATCTTATTCTTCTAGATATGATTATAAATTTAAGAATAATATTTTTCAATCTGCAAGATTTTCGACATCTTCTTTAAAAGAAGTTAATTTTAATCATAATATTCCAAAAGCTCAATATGGTAATACTGATAAAGAAAATGAAAAAGGACAACCGATTCTCCAACTTTGTCTAAAATGTTACCACCATCAAACAGACTTGATCAACAATGCAATGTAATTCTTCTAAAATTAATAGAAGAAATGAATTCAGAACTGATCAATCTACTAATGTCAAAAGTTTCAGAAAATTATTTCAAAAAGGTTTTCCAAAATTAGAAATTGAATCTTATTGAGAAGAATTTGACGTTTTCCTAGAAGATTTAAGTTTTTATGATTGAGCATCTTTCATTATTTACAACAAAAATCTCACTAAAACAAGAACTTTTCAATACACAAATGTTTCAAAAAAGACTTGAAAAACACCTAAGGGCAAATCCTTTCAACGTGTGCATCCTCATATGTAAGAAATAATCGTTTCTCAAGAAAACACTAAAATTCTTACTTCCTCTCTCAAAAGGATACCTAACGAACAACCAGATAATTCTAAAATCGTTGATAAGGATATCAAAAATATTCAAGCACGAAACAATTATACTAACATTGTTCTACAATCTTTACGCTCTCAGTTAACCAGAGCTGAAACAAACTCTAATTCTGAGATTTCTTCCTCAAAATTCATTGATAAAGGAAAATATCCTATCAATTCTTTATTCAAACCTCATCATTCTAGTATGATTCCTCAATTAGGAAAACTAGATAATGTGACTAAGATTCTAAAAGAACTTGTTACTCAATTATCTATGTTATCCTCTTCGTCAAAATATATCAACTAAAAATATTCAAGCACGAAACAATTATACTAACCTTGTTCTACAATCTTTAAGCTCTCAGTTAACCAGAGCTGAAACAAACTCTAATTCTGAGATTTCTTCCTCAAAATTCATTGATAAAGGAAAATATCCTATCAATTCTTTATTCAAACCTCATCATTCAAGCATGACTCCTCACTTGGGAAAATTAGATAAGCATGATTCCCCACTTGAGAAAATTAGATAATGAGATTACAAGAACTTATCACTCAATTATCTAAGTTATCGTCTTCTTCAAAAAAAAATATCAATACTATTGATGAAATTGAAGCTCAATTTGTTGATGATGAAGCTCTTCGTGACAACAAATTAGGAAGCCGAAAGAATCAATATTCAAAAATTACTTCTTATTACCCTCAACATACTTCTCTAGATTTGCTTTTTGAAGAAAAGGCAAAGTCTCAAATAACCTTTAATGGTGAATCCATTGTTGAATGGAATGTACACGGTTTAACGGAATATCAGATCATTCATTTAATGGAAGTCATGTCTATGTGCTATAAAGCATATGGAGCTAAATGTGTCAATCTTAAAACTGCAACCAATAATTTGGTTAATGAATTTACTGGACAACTCAAATAGTGGTGGTATAACTGCCTTGATCAGGAAGATAGATATGAGATTTTTGAAGCTATTAATGATGATACATGTGAAAATGATAGCTTCGTAATTCTTGTCTTTAGCATTATCAAACATTTTATCGTTACTTCTGTTGATATACTCAATAGACAATTCGATATTCTCATGGACCTCAATTGCCCTAAATTTTCATGATTTTCAATGGTATAAAGACATATTTTTAATGCGTGTTTTATTACGCGAATATTTCAATCAATCATATTGGAAAGAAAGATTTATATTTGGGCTTTCCAAACTTTGCTGAAAGAGTGAGAAACTCTATCAAAGTCAACATAAGGATAATATTCCATATGTAGATCTTACATGTGGATAAATTATCAATTTCGTCAATAAAGAAGGACTTACTCTTTGTAATGATCTCAAATTAAAAGTCAAATTAAAATTAGAAAGATCTAAATGTCGTAACGAACTAGGATCCTTCTGCAAGCAATACGATTTTGATATTTTTTAAGCTCCGTCTTCAAAACTCAAAAGAAAGAGTTTCCTTCTCACAGGAGAAGATTTCAAAAGGAAAGAATTTTTCAAAAACCTTCTAAATTATTTTCTAAAATCGATTTTCAAAGAAAAAGTTTTCAAAAAATTCCAATGTTACTTATTGGAAATGCAAACAGACAAGACATTAATCTAATAAATATCCTATGAGAGGCAAAATTAATAATCTTCAAATTGATGAAGATTTAAACTTGAACTTCACTATTTATTAAATTCAAATTCTGAAAATGATTCTTCTGATTCTAAATTAGAAATGGTTTATCAGAATCAAGAAAACTCTGATGTTGAAACTAGTTCTGACGAATCTTCTTCAACAAGTTAAAGTAAAGAAATTTGTGGTTGTAAAATCATAAATGTTTTTACCAAAGTGGAAGAACTTATTTAAGAAATAGTTGAGAAGATTGATGATCCTCAACTTAAGAGAAAGTTTATTCTCTTTTACCTTCAAAATCTAAATCTTCGGTTGATCCGTATAGTATGCAAAGTATATTAAATCGATTTAAAGTTGAATCTTAAAAAATCTACTATTGATTTAAGATAAAAAAATAAATAAAATGAAATCTCAAATTTCCGCTCTCAAAAATCAAATGAAAGATTGAAGTAGTTCTCTTGAAAGCCAAACAAGATAATAAAACCATTACCGACTCTGATTCTTTTGAAGAAGAAGAAACTTCTTCTCATACTTCGAAGACTTCCATCATTTCTCAAACTGAAGAAGAAAATGTTAATGCTATTAGCCGTATTCAACTTTAGAAATAGTATTGTAATATAACCATTACCGTCAGAGTCTTGATTGATTCTGGTGCCGATCAAAATTACATTAAGGAAGGATTGACCCCTACAAAATATTTTAACAAGGTCACTGAAAGACTTTATGGTGCCAATGAAAAAAAGCTCAAGATTCAATATAAGTTTTCAAAAGATCATGTTTGCAACTCAAATATTTGTTTTAAAAATGTATTTTATTTGGTAAAAGATTTAGACTAAGAAGTCATTCTTGGTATTCCTTTTATTGTTCAAATTTATCCATTTCAAGCTAATTCAAAATGCCTTACTACAAATATCTTTGGTCAAGAAGTAATTTTCAAATTCACTAATCCCCCTTCTTACAAAAATGTCAACACTTTGAAAGAAGCGTCTATTTCAAAAACTATTAATAATATTAATTTCAAAAATATCATATTCAATTTTTAAAGGAAGAGATTAAAATTCAAAGAGTTGATGAACAGTTAAAAGTTTCCTCAATTATTAAGCAAATCTCTATTTTCCAGAAGCATATTGAGGATGAGATACGTTTCACTGTTCCAAATGTTTTTTGAGATAGAAAGGAGCATGCCGTATCCCTTCCTCACACTTGTGATTGTCACTAATATCCGGATTTCTTTCATTCATTTGCGTCTTTGTGTTCATAATTGAATGAATAAAAAATGAAAAATTTGTTCCCTTACGTGTAAAAAGCTCCATTGATAATGTGTCCTTTCGATAGTAACATTCTTCTCTAATAATAATTAAACCCAACTCACTAATCTGTCGAGAGTTTTGATTATATATTATTTTTGATGATTTTAATTATAGATCACATGAATAAAATCGTCAAATATGCAATTATTATAAGCTATTATTGGCAATTTCTAGTGCAAGTCAAAGACAATGCAAATAATCACAATCAACTAAGAACAAGAAATAAGCTCAATCTTCTTCAACCATGAAAAATCATAATGATTATTTTGGCATTCAACCAAACATATTTGAATCAATGCTCGAATAACGATTAACGGATCAAAATATCACGTTACAATAATCAAAATAAAATAAAACATGGTATACTTAAAATAATTGCACTCGCATAATACACAATTTATCTTCTCTCATTTCAATTGGCCTTGATGATCTTTCGACATAGAACTTGGTGTGTAGAATATGTTTGTATCTAAGAAGAAGGGTGAGCGAAGAAAAGTTTGAACTTGATATTGAATATATGCTCATGCAACCACCAAATACCTTGAATCATGTGTGGTAGGAGTAGCAATATATATCTATGTTAGCTCTTTCAATATGGCTCAAAGTCGATATAGGGACGTCACAAGTGTTGGATTAATGTACTAGACCCAATTAGATTTAACTATTGTGGATTGAAATGAACTTTAATTAGATTAATTGACTTTGAGTGTATCTAATAGGATTGTGTATAGGGTGTTTAGTGATTACATCGTTGCTAGCATTATAGATAAGGAGAACTTAACATATTTCTTCATATTTCGATAGTCTGGTTACTTCGTATAATTGTCATTGTCTTGACTTTTGATTATTGAAACTTGGCCTTTGTTCTACTCTCCTTTTTTTCTTAGAGAAAATGTATTGTAAAATAGTTTTTTTTTTTTTTGGAGAATATGTGGTTAAAAAATATGATTTTTTTTTTGAATTTACGTGTAGAATATTTTATTGTGTGAATGTATCGTCGAAAATGAGTACGATGAATAAATTAAAGTAATATGAATCAAACAGGAGCTTAATCCTATATCTACAATTCTTAAATAGTTTTTTTTTTTTTTTGGAGAATATGTGGTTAAAAAATATGATTTTTTTTTTGAATTTACGTGTAAAATTATTTTATGGGGAAATACTTGATTGGAAATGAGTTTTTGAAAAAATGAAAACCAAACATGGACTTATTTTTAATTTTCGATGTGCATATTTAAGAAAATACCCAACAACAGGGTGCCAAAGAATTGTTAAAAATTATAAAGCCAATGTTTTGTAAATTGATTTTAGCTAAAAAAAATTGATTAAAATCTAAGTCCTGTTTGATAATCATTATTTAAATTTTTTTTTGACTAACTCATTTTCAACCATACATTCACACCATAAAATATTCTGCATATAAACCAAATATTTTTCTTACTCTTTTTTAGCACACATTCTCCAAAATATCAATATTCAAAACTCTATTTTATTCAAATAATGATCGTCAAACAAAGGTTAAATCAATGTCAAACTTAAATTTTAACATTATATTTAATGGAATGCACATATTTTTGATCACATATTTTCATTATTTTTTATCAAAATTTATTGGCCCTGATAGAGATAAAAATCAAATTTTTAGTAAATTTTGATAAAAATTAATGAAATATATGATTGAAAATTTTCATTTTTCAAAAAATATATAATTAAAATTAATTATTCCTAAGTTAAAATTTACTTTATCTTTACCATGCGGACTAAAATTTTATTTTTTATCTTAAACAAACCCCAATTGGTCAAACCCATAAGCCCTAGCCACCGGCTCTACAAACCCTTCCAAAACCCTCCACACTCTTGCTCCACCCTCCAAGAATCAGTGGAGAAAGAGAGAGAAAATGCCGCTGGGAGAGAGGGCAGGGGACAAGAGCGAGTCTCGATACTGTGGATTGGAGACGGAATTTAACGATGACATGCCTCACCTCCTCTCCTTCAACATCCATGGCGGCTTTGATTTTCTTGTCGCCCCTTTGGTTCGTTATTTTTCTCAGTTATTGTATTCATATCCATTTCCAGTATTCTGTTTGACATGGTGGTTGTACTTTTACAGTTGTGCCTTACTTTTTACTAGTTATGTTCATGCATCTGTATTGCTTGATTTTCTCATCTTAAGCTCTAGTCTTTAAAGGTTTTACTTTTTGGCTTACAATTTGTCCTCTGTGTGAATTTCTCTTGGGTTTGTACTTGATGCAAATGTTGTACTTGTGCATGATTTACCTTGCTAATTATTACGTTCTGACATGCTGTATGATATCCAAGCATTTCTTACTTTGCAAAACAATATTAGTTTTTTTGTGCTTTATGCTAAGACTAATTAACAACAATGGGTTTGTCATTCGAGTTTATCACATTATGAATGATAATTGAGACATTCATAGTGGTATTGTTGTACATTTGCTATCAAGCAGGCTATTGGCACTACATTTCATTTCTCATTTATAAATACTAGTCAAAGTTGAACATGCAGTGGCACTACATTTCATTTCTCATTTATAAATATTAGTCAAAGTTGAACGTGCACTGCACGTTATTCTTAAATACTTTATAAGTGCTATAAAAGTAATATTTGATACCAATTTGACAGGAAGATTTGATGAGTCTCAAACGAATTAAATTTAGGATATAAATTTAAGAGAATAAAATTGTACTCTAAAAAATCAACTTCCATAATTCAAGTTTTTTGTGATAATGAAATGCTATAAATGAGCAATCTTTTTATACTTCATTTGGTACATAGGACTTAATTGCTAATATATGAATTTAAATACCCATTAAAATTCCTAAATACATGAATAGAGATAAATTCTTTTATAATAACTTTAGATTTATGTAGATCATTGAGTCTAGATTAATGTGAATGTTAGTTAATTGAGAATTAATAACACGAAATTCATATATAACAAGGATTTTGTAATATTTATTACATACTGAAAAACGAAAAGTAAGGTATTATTAAAATAATTGAATTGTAGTAGGGTTAAAATAGTCCAAAAATAAATCTCACTTGATGGGATATTTAGCCCCTGTTTGTCTACCATTATTATTCCAAAAAATTATTTGTTACAGTAAGATTCTCCACCACACATTCATCCAATAAAATATTCTACACATAAACCAATAAAGTTACTTTAATTTTCAACCACATATTCTCCAAAAAATACTATTCATTACTCTATTTTTTTCTCATTAATGGGAGACAAACACACCCTTAATATATTATAGATGTGTATATAATTGTGTAGTCGAATTTTGACTACAGAAGGTAGAATTTTTCTCTTACTCTCTGGCACATTTAATATTTATTAACTTGTAGTAAAATTGCAATAGTATTTAGAACTAGAAATTCAAGCATGAAATGATAAATCCAAAAGCGAATAAAAAATCAGAAGTTTTCGACTGATCTATCCATGAGCCCATGAACCATCAACTTGACATCATCCTCTCGTACTCAAATTCAAGGTTAGATGTTAGGATTGTGTAATCAATCGTACAAGATCTTGAATTTGTTGCAGATCAGCACTTCGACTGATAAATGAGAAGAATCCTGATAGATTTGAGTCTTTTTGGCCATGCCAAATCAATTTTGTGTAATCATTTTCAATAAATTTTCTTTTAGAAGCACAATGAAAAGGTGAAAGATAAAAACATATCGTGCTTGTTTGGCCGATAAAATTCTGCACCCAAATAGGCATCATTACTTTGTTTTCATCCCTTCTGTTAGAAACTAAAAACATTTTCGGTGTTGTAACTTGATTTTCTTATTTGGAAATCCACCTGGACTAGCTGATTAATCGTTTGATCCAAATTTGACTTTGGACGTTTCTATTGGATCTTGGGATTCCATCTTAGAAAGTCATCCCGTGGGAGGAGTGTCCCAAGCCCTTAAATGTTGCTATAATTTTTATATTTAGCCAATGTGAGATTTTTCCTCAACATTATCAAAACTCCTAGATGAAGTTATTGACTATGGGGTTAAAGGAATTGATTATACGTTTAATGAGAGCCTAGCTCAATTATAGTAAGTAGCAAGAGATAGCCATCATAAAGCTTCTCCCATTAGATGCTTTTTTACGAACCTTTGACTATTATAATAGAATAAGACGATTTTATTTTTTATTTTTTGATTTAGGCACTGTGATATATCCTTTCTCGTATTTCATTTTTATCTTTGTTTGACTTGCTATTCTTAGAACTACTTTTTAAAAAGGTAAAATCGGGTACTTAGGTGTAGGCCTCACTGCAAACAAAAATTATAGTAATGTAATTAAGCCCTAAACAAATTTTAAAATTCCCAAAAACTATAGAACAAGTGTCAATCAAATGTGATGTCACCGTCGCCAGTGTGTTGCAATTCAAGAGTCCGTGTGTTCTATATGTGTCTTTCGGTTTGTGTCTCAACTTACAATTTTTTATTTATTTATGGCTAGTTAACAAATAATGAAAAAATTAAGGTAAGTTTTATTATAAGTAATTTCCAAAGCTGGCTGATTAATATATATATTAAAGAAATTAGTAGACTTCCAAATCAGGTCAACCAATAAATTTGTTATGGTTAAAAAATAAGTTGGGCCAGATGATTTATTAGGGGAACGCACCCTTCTCAGTTCTCAAAGACTGAGGCATGCATATCGAGGCTTACGCCTACATCAATTAAGGATTAAGCCTGAGAAGTCCATTAAATTTGCGCACCTCAGTTCAAAATTTGACCTCCTCACATTGAGGAGCGACACAATACCTCCTTTCTAAACCATGCTTGAAATAAAATTATGATTTTCTTGTTGCACATGCAAATTTTTATTTGAGGTTTGTGGCTATTTCGATGATCGTACCTAATGGCTTTTGATGTGAATGGTCATTGAGCTAACCAACCTTTAGAAATGGTGAACAGGTACGGGGCATTTTACCTTTGTGAGGCCTACTGAAATGTAAACCTCGAGGCACTTTGAGATGTAAACCTCATACATACCATACCAATCAAAAAAGCCAAAAATATGAAAAGCACAACAATATTCATGTGGTAAACAAACCATCTTGAAAATTTATTTTAAAAAGAATTTAACAAAATTGAAAGTCTTAACTTGAAATACAAAGTAGTAAACAATAAATTGTCAACTTTAACCCACATGACAAATTTGATAATCTACTTATCAAAATAGTAATCACTTTTCAAGTAAAGTTCTAAAAAAAGGGAGCTGATCATAAATTAATCACCTAATAGTCTTTATTTTTTCTCCATATTTCTCAAGAGCTATGTCCCTTGATAGAGTGGTGTGGGAGAAGAAAAATAGACATCTTGAACCCAAAAACTAATAGCAATGCTTTATTGAGAGTATAAATGGTTCTTATGGATTTCTGAATTCGTCTCCTAAGTAAGATGTCTTCTTTTATGTTTAAAGGATCAATTCTAAGCTTTGATCAAAGTCCAGTCTGTGTCTAATATTAATTATTTAGAGAAGTTTTTATTGCTCATTTGCTCCCCTGGATGAATTTCACAATTGTTAAGTGCGGTAGCTAAATGATTAAAAGAAATATACTGTTTCAGCCAACAAAAGAAATTAAGGTGAAGATGGGTGTGATGTACAATGGTTGATACAAAACCTCATCCCAAATTCTGCTTTTGAACTATTGTAAACTGTAAAATAAATTTAAAAATGAGCTTCTATTCGATATTGTTTGCTGCAAGAAATACATATATGGATTTATTGAATTATTATACCATTTGAAGTACTCTCCTTCGGCATGTATTGTATGGATCATGGTGCCTTTTTGCCAATCAATGTAACAAATTAGTCATTATTGCATATTTCACCAGCTATTTTCTACCTCTCGAGAGGCACATTGCATGTATATAAGCTCTATGATTTGTTTTCTGTACGAGATGCTGTAACTTAATGCTTAGAAGCGTTTTCATTTTGTCTTCCTTGGGTGGTTGTCTTTTAGGTTGTTCTATGAGTTGTTTATTACCATTTCATAATTTACAAATATAGTGGTACTGAGTACTGACTAAGCATCTCAGAATTACTGGGAAGATATCTGATGTTCTGGCTTTGTTGGAAGAAATGAATTCTCATTATTTTCCATCTCAAGCATCCTTCGGCTCTTTTTTTTTGCATCATGATGCAGATTGATCCCTCCTATAGACCTAGCTTAATGGACCAAGGTAGTAGCAGATCAGGTGCCTTGCCATTTGCTGGGTCAGACTTGGTTCTGACCCCTTCACAGTGGAGCAGTCACGTTGTTGGTACGTGCCCTTTTTTTTCTTCCTGCTCATCCTTTCATAATTGATACGTATCCTTCACATAATTTTCATACTGTCCTTTGGTGATTGATGTGTCATTAGGTCTTCCATTTATCCTAATTAATGTTTGTGTCATTTGCTGAGTGATTTTTATTTTTCTTTCGAATTGATTGCAGTTTTTGCAAAGTGTAGACTGCATATACTTTTCTTTTTCATTTCATGTCGAAAGACAACTTTATGCCTTTCTTGAAGCCAGGATTTGTGAACTGAGAATATTAGCTGGAAAGCTTTATCCAGTTTGCTGCTGTATATCTGTCACAGTAACTACTTTACTGATGAATCTAACTGCTACATAGGCAAAATTAGCTCATGGATTGACTTGGATTCTGAAGATGAGACACTCCGTAAGGATTCTGAAATTGCTTTGAAGCAAGAAATAGCTTGGGCCTCTCATCTATCTTTGCAGGTGAAAATGGTTTTTTTTTTTTTGGTTGAATAACATAACATTGTATTTATTCCGATTAAAATTATTCAGCTGGTTGCCATATCTACAATTCATGCGTATGTACTGAGGCACCCTTTATATAGGTTAATTCGTTTGTCTCAGGCTTGTCCCTCCTTTTACCAGGGTCACATTGATGTTCCTGTTAGTCGCACCCATCATTCTCTTAGTTGCCTAAGAAGCTATGTTTTCCTCTGCAGGCCTGTCTTCTTCCGACACCCAAGGGATCTTCCTGTGCTAATTATGCTAGATGTGTCAATCAAATTCTACAGAACCTAAGCAGTATGCAGGTACCATCTTTATTTTCTTTCTAGTAATATTTAGATGTATCTTATGTCACTCCTGTTTCATCTTTTCTTATAATTTACTTCTTTGTTAAAGTTGTGGCTTAGGATCCCGCTGGAGAAATCAGACGATGAGACCATTAACCCTGAGCATATGGTGAGCTACACCCCCCAGTTTTGTTTTGCATAAATAAAACGTTATTTTGAAATCCCCTCTGGGATTTTTGTGTCTATTTTGAGCTGCCCATTCTGTCCTCAATTTATGGAATCATCTGGTGTTCAGATCCAACCCCATTGAGTAATTCAACAAATCTGATAAAGCTGTTTTGATTGCAACTCTTAAGAGAAAATCTTAGCATGATATTGAGACAAAATCATGCTTATCTTTTTAATCTGTTGTCTCCTCTTGTTGTTGTTGTTGTTGTTGCTGGTGGTGGTGGTGGTGGTCTTCTTGTGGGGAGGAGGGGATGAGATTGACTATGTTGAAGAAATGAAAGTATCACTATTCTTAATCTCTCATGTCATTTGCCTAATAATATTTTGACTTCCAGTTGTATTGCATGGTAATTATTCAACAGATTACCTTCAATATATGCTTAGTTACATAGTGCTTCTATTTTTGCATAACAGGATGAAGGACAGACTGATACATGGGAATTATGGAATTCATTTCGCCTTCTTTGTGAACATCATAGCCAGTTGTCAGTTGCACTTGATATACTGTGAGTTCAAATAAATCTTATGATCTATGGCCCCGGTTTGAGCCACGTTAAAATTTTTATTCTCATTCTTCTACTCATTTTCAACCGCACACTCTTCAATAAAATAATATTTTCCATCACATCAATAACTCTTCCTTCTTTTTCAACCACACATTCTCCATCAATCTACTATTCCAAAATATATTCTTCCAAAATAATGCGGTTCAAACACACCCATAATAATTTTTTTTATTATCTGCATGTCTGTTTAATAGCTACGTCTTTCTGTTTGTTGTCTGACAAGCTTCCTTATTATCTGTTAGGTCTACATTGCCTTCACCTACTTCTCTTGGGCGGTGGTTTGGGGAACCTGTCAGAACAGCCATAATCGACACCAATGTAAATTATTCCTGAATATTTATTGATTTTTTCTTTATAGGACACAAGATTTGCCTTTCTACTTGCAAGTTGATGCATCTTTTTTTTGATGTTGGATTGCTGCCAGACTTTTTTAACCAACGCTCGACATTATCCTTGTCTATCAAGGAGTCACCAGAGACTAATGACTGCGTTTTTCAATCACTCAATCCAGGTAAGTGACGATGCATAACCCTTGCAGTGCTATTACCCGCCCTTCTTAAATGTTTGTTTGCCCTGCTACTTACCTATTGTAAAATTCTATTTGAGAGCGTCATCCAATTAAATTCCAACTTCTTTTACACTTTTACTATAATATTATGTAATTGATATATTCTATTGATGCTACCTATTGACCTTTTTTTTCTTTTTTGCCCCCTCCCTGTCCTTGTTATAATTGCACTTTTTTATGGGTTGTAATGTAATGACTCGTGTTGTTAACATCTGTGTTAAATTCAGTTTATTTTTCCATTTCCCTTTGATGTTTTACAGATAGTGATTTCTGGGGAACCAGTTCATAATCCTCCCATGGCAAGTTTGGAGTCAAGTGGTAGTGCTGATAATCATAATGAAGGTGAGAGCTAGAAAGTAAAATTAAAATCAGTGTTATTAGGAAACTTCAATTTCTTTGCCTCATTGTTGATTTTTCTTGATATGTAATGACAGTGTTAGTTGTTCCAATTAGGTGGTTGGAGACATCCCTTGAAGTCATACTTGGACTATCTTGCTTACCTCTATCAAAAGATGGATCCCCTTCCTGAGCAAGAACGCTTTGAGGTGGACACCTTTTCTCTCACTCTTCCCTCCCTGCCTCTTTGTTACATGATGCATTGTAATTTGCGCTCCACATCTTATTTGTTTGACTTCTTAATTGCATTCTTTCAGCTCGGATACAGAGATTACTTACAATCACCCTTGCAGGTGAGTTGTGTCTAACTTAATTTTCATCTTCATTTTCCTTTTTTTCTTCACATTTTTTTTCCTCCATTCTTTTTAGTGGGTTATTTCCCTAACACCTAGAGTTGTTGCATCCTTTGTTTCTGAACTTCCCTTTGCAGCCTCTTATGGATAATCTAGAAGCCCAAACATACGAAACATTTGAAAAGGACACAGCTAAATATATCCAGGTATGTTCTTTGGTACGTGGATAAATTGCTAAGCTATTTTTTAGTAATTTAAGTTCACCTCTTTTTTTACTTTAATTGGTAAGGTCATTTTAACGGTCTAAGCTTTTGGATTGGACTTTCCACTTGCCTCATCATAGACGCTCAATAGTAATCCTAAAATGGAAAGGAAAAAGAAAAAAAAAAACATATGAAGTTTAGATTCTATGCTTGAATGCTTTTAACTTATGATATACAATTTCTTCTTTATGTTAATTTTCGAGTCATAATATGCAGTATCAGAGAGCAGTCTCTAAAGCATTGCTGGATAGAGTTCCTGATGATCAAGCATCTGCAGTCATAACTGTAAGTTGATTTCATGATGATTTTAGTAATTTGACATCAATAATATACCATCATGGTGGTATGAAGCTGGAAATACTATTAATCTTATTCTTTCCTTTTTCATTTGCTTTAGGTATTGATGGTTGTTGGTGCTGGACGAGGACCTCTTGTTAGAGCTTCACTGCAGGTCTGTTCCTGGAAAAAAAGTGGAAACTAGCTTAGAATATAAACTTTACATGGGCTAAACACTTCTCTTAATTATATTTTTCATTTTTCTCTGATCAATAGGCAGCTGAAGAAACTGGACGCAAATTAAAAGTTTTTGCAGTAGAAAAAAATCCAAATGCAATCGTAACACTTCATGTAAGTGTAGAACTAGTCAGGCATGCTATCATGTGCAAACAATTTGCATGATCTAGTTGTGTACTTGTATGTGAAGCAACAATTTCAGCAACTGAGTGACAAAGTGTCACTTTATTTGTAGGCTGATAAAATTAGAGTAGCTGTATTTTTATGTGCTGAAGGAAACATGATTTCTGAGGTCATTTAGTTACAATTCAGCTCACTTATTGGTGATCTACTTTCAGAACTTGTTAATATGCTCTTGATTGCTCTTTTGACATCTTTTTTAGCTTCCATAGTTGCCTATATATACTTTATTAGATCTTCTCCCCATCTGTTTCCATATATAATATGCTATTCGTGATGGCACATTTACTGAAACAGAGTTTGGTGAAGCTAGAAGGCTGGGAAAAGCTTGTTACCATAGTTTCTAGTGACATGCGTCAATGGGATGCTCCTGAGAAAGCTGACATATTGGTATGCAGATGATCATGGCCTAATTTCCAATGAAAAATTATTCTTGCATTTAACTATGATGTACCCTTCTGGAAATTATATCAACGTGTATTATGTCTTTTTGATAACCTAAGGTCAGTGAATTGCTGGGTTCTTTCGGTGACAATGAGCTCTCGCCTGAGTGTCTTGACGGAGCTCAGAGGTTTTTGAAGGAAGATGGAATCTCAATTCCATCATCGTAAGTATTTTTTTCATAAAGATGTCATCCTTACTATTTATTTGTACAATCAGTTGGCAAGATTTACAGAGTTCTGATTTATAGTACCCATCATCCTAATGGGCCTAGTCTTGTCTCTGGATTTCTGTCTATATGTATGCTTATGTCCTATTAGATGTATCGATATTTCTTTGCCTTTTGGTTCAACAGTATCTGTTGGATAAAGGCTATTTTGGTACCGTGTTACTCAGGTCTTGAGTGTTTAATCTGCTTCTTAGAATTTTACATTTAAGATCCATCTTTGTTAGTGCGTAAATTCTCTGATGTTACCTAGTATCTTGCATATCAAACTCTAAACGGCAGCTACACCTCAGTATTCAATAGTTTCAGGTTGATGTCTTATAACTATTCTGTCAAATGTGATTGTCTTATGACTATTTTGTCGAATGTGATTAGATAATATACCATTGTTATGTCAATGATATGTCCCATACAGGTTGATAGGCATACCAAAAACTGTGTGGAAAATGTGAATTTCATTATAACCTAGTTTATTGGTGGGAGTTGCTTTCATCTTGTGTATTCACCTGCTTATGTTATCTTCTTTGATGCTCGTCTAAGGAGAATCTTTGGGAATAGCACGAGTCTGGAATGTGTGAATAAAATTTCTCTAGACATTAAATGCTGGGAGTTATCATCAATAAATTTAAAGCAAAGAACATTTATTGCATAGTATAACTAGAACGTCCTTTTTACAATAGTTGCATCTCCATCCTAAGTTGTCTTGATGTTTACCGTACATTTATCTATTCACATTCCTTTATGCTGTGCTCATTTCAGGTATACGAGTTTCATTCAACCTGTGTCCGCTTCAAAATTATACAATGATGTAAATTCTGTCTTTCTGAATTTACAAGCCCAGCATTATGTTTTGGTTTGTGCATGCATACTTTTTTCATACTCATGTCTCTTACATTTTGGTGGCCTAATTTTGGGAATGTTACAGATCAAGTCACATAAAGATCTTGTGCACTTTGAAACTGCTTATGTTGTTAAGCTGCACCGTATAGCGAGGCTTGCTCCTACTCAATGTGTATGATTTTTTTCCTTTTTTCTTGAAGCTTGTGGATATTTGTAAAATGGAAGATCTTTTTGGCTAGCGTGCATGGGAGTTCTAGCAATTCACATCCTTCTATTATTTCCTTGACCAGGTCTTTACATTTATTCATCCACAGCATTCTGCTAAGAACAGCAATCAGCGATATAAGAAGCTTCGGTTCGATATACCTCCTGATACTGGGTCAGCCATGGTTCATGGTATGTGGTTGAAAAGCCTTGCTGTTTTTATTGCTTAAATTTCCCAGGTAGTTTTGAAATAGAAAGAGAGAATGATAGGGTACTTTAGAACCATCTCTTGGAGACGCAAGTTGCAAATTTTCTGTTTGCTAAAAGTGAGAACCCATAGTAAAAATGGGTAAAAAGAGCTTTTCATCAAACCAGAGGATTTCAGATATATTAACAACCGTTGCAAATATGTATTTGTTTGACTTGCTATTTCTGCCTGGCTAATAGGATTTGCTGGCTATTTTGATGCAACACTTTACAAAGATGTCCATCTTGGTATTGAACCATCAACGGCAACACCAAACATGTTCAGCTGGTACAGCCATAAGTTTCTATCAGAATATACTAATTTTTTAATTTTGTTTTGGTATTTTCTTCATGAATGATTCCTAAAATCCAGATTATGCTATATGATGAATGCTGATCATGTAAAATGTTGCAATCTCTTCTGCTTATCATTGTATCTGTAGGTACAGTTGGTTTTGTTATGCATTGGTCCCATGTTCATTATTGAAGATATCATTGTAGAGAATAGGGAAATATAGGTCATCCTCCTAACCTCCCCCAACCACCCAAAAATGCAAAAGCAAAAGTGAAAATTGAAGTGAAAAGAAACCCTGTTCATAATATGCACCATGAAAGAAAATGTTCTTTGGAGTATAATGTATTGAAGTCATATATTGTGCTTGAGTTATGATTGCTCTATTTTGGTTGGGTTTGATGTCTACAGGTTTCCAATTTTTTTCCCATTGAGGACGCCAGTATGTGCGAAACCAAATACTCCTTTGGAGGTCCATTTTTGGCGTTGTTGTGGTTCTTCCAAGGTAAATCACTTAACTGGGTTAACATATTTTGTATAGCATCATAATTCATATTTATGTAGTAAGATAGAGTTGGTGCTATTTACTGGTCAGATAATCATCTCCACTTTGTTTTGGTTGGTAGGGTTTGATCAATCTAATTTTGGAATATCCTTCTAGTCCTAGGATATGCATAAAAACAGGGCAAGAAACAGAGAGTATGGGTTGGGGATTGCTTAATTCTCTATTCAGCACCTGATATTATTGTATTTTATTTAATGATCACAGGTTTGGTACGAATGGTGTGTGACATCTCCAAGCGCAACTCCTATGCACAACTCCAATGGTCGCTCACACTGGGTCGGGCTCTAGGGGTTTCTTGGCAAAATGTTGTGTCAAGAAGATCCATTAACAGATGCAAGCTGGAGCCAGATGACCCAAATTCTGTTGTATACTAGTTGAACTAAAAGTAGAATTTTGAATGCAATTCTGGATGGCCACCGAGTGAAGCGAGTCTGCAACATCCCATTACCTGCTCCATTGTTCATCCTCTAATGGTCACCATCTTTTTCTCCGTTCCTTCGCTGTTTTTGTAGATCAATATATTACTTCTGTTGTACCAAACGGTACAGACATTCTTCCCTTCTTGTTATCTTAGTTGTATAGCGTGATATTAGACTGTAACATCTTCTTCTAGTGCAGAATCCCTTCTTTCAAACCAGCCTTTAACTGAACTCACTGTGGACAAATTGAAAATAGTTGGAAGATCTTTAATAGTTCCTCTACTTTTAGCTATCGTCAATGTGGCTATCTCTCTCTCTCGGGAGATGGGAGCCTCCATTTTTGTGGCAAGTTATATTGTGAAATTAAGAGTAAATTTCCATAAACCTCAGACAACCCTCTTGATTAAAAAATTGCAGACATTGAGCATAAAATTTTCCCTTCTCTCTTAAGTTATATATAATATTATATTAAGGATAAATCTACTTTGATAAATAATAATTTCCAGGGATGGCAAGTGCAGGGACCAAGGTTAGGTGGCCCTTTTCGTCGTCGTATTGTTAGGGATTTTCGAAAGGTAGGGTGGGGATGGAGTGGTAAAATATCTTCATTTATTGCCTCGGTTATTTTAATATTTATAAGTAAATATCACTTATGAATAAAAAAAAATTTGTACGAGAAATCATAAATTGAAAATTTAACAAAGTGACCTAAACATTTACTCCAAATTTTTAACACGTACCTACCCTTTCAATATTTGAATCTATATGTACTTATATTTTTTTCAAAAAACTTTTAGAACCGATAAATAATAAACTTCCAAACATTAGTTGGCTTGTTTTAAAAATTTCTATTGAAATTCGCATAAAATCAGTACTTCAAAAAATTTCATAACCGAAATTCCAAAACTCCCATGCAGTTCCTAAACTTTCATATCATCCTATACGACATGTCCCATAATGGACTTTCTCAAGATGAGCAATTATTTACTTATTTAACAATAATCTATGTATTGTAATTGACTGAGATACTTAAAAGTGACTTATGTGAAACAATGGAGAACATTGAGGATGTTTATAATATGTTGAACTAAATGAGATTAACTGAGTTTACCAGTCATTTTATTCACTACCTTTACTCATCAATTATCCCACTATACATGCCTTCAAAATAGTCCATGGGGGGAACTTTTGATGAATCGAGCCGAAGAGCTACTCAGCCCTTTTGCCACCCCTGATGATGTCAACAAGCGTGTCCCTTGTTTACTTAAAAACTTGGTTCACATTCTATTTTGTTTTTTGACATCCAACTTTCTCACACTACCAAATTTGAATCACGCTGGATGAAACCCGAGTAAAGTTCTGTTACGAGTCCCATGGTGAACACATGAACAATAATGAGAGGGATATTCTTATTGTTTTACATTTCTTAAAAAATAAAAGGGTTGGCGAAATACCCCTAACTTTTACTAATTTTTTGCAATACTCTCCTAAACTTTCATTTTGACGCAATACCTTAAAATCAATCTGAGGAGAATCTAAATCGAAAAGGTTTATTCTGCGAGGCTTGACTAAATATGGGAAAGCTAGATTGAAATATGCATTGCGAATAGGTAAGCGCCTCGGCACCAACTGCAGCACACGAAAGAGTTCAAATATTCATGCTAGTATGCATCATGAGTGATATGTGCAACTAGTTATGTCTAGACTCGTGATGAATGATGACGAGAGGTAGTTGAATGGAGTGTAACTACTACCACACAGGTACCAAAAGTAGTTCTGCTTCGAAACTCTGAGGAAAGGGGCCTGGTCGTTTCTATTTCCCTAGTTGCATTTGGTAGGCAATCCAGAGGCACGAGATCACCCAATGACCCACTTCATCTAAATGGAGTGAGGCCTAGTGTTGAAGTTGCGTAACTATGATCAGGTAGAAAGCCCAGTTTGGCTTGTTTGGTGCTAGGCACCGGGCTTCCAACGAGATGTCCATCATACTTATTTCTCTCGTTGCCTGATACAGAGTCAAGCACACCCATTGATCGACCTGGAACAGACAATCAATGTAATGTCATGTTTCCTTCTCCTACCTAGATATGGAGCAAAGCTTCAAGCAAGACGGGTTGAAACATCCCTATNCCCTAGTTGCATTTGGTAGGCAATCCAGAGGCACGAGATCACCCAATGACCCACTTCATCTAAATGGAGTGAGGCCTAGTGTTGAAGTTGCGTAACTATGATCAGGTAGAAAGCCCAGTTTGGCTTGTTTGGTGCTAGGCACCGGGCTTCCAACGAGATGTCCATCATACTTATTTCTCTCGTTGCCTGATACAGAGTCAAGCACAACCATTGATCGAAAATCTACCAGTGACGAGACTATAAACATGATCCCTACTTCAAATTTCCCAAACCTGCCCAAATATTTTTTTATTCTAATATGGTTTTTTTTATATTTTTTAATTCAAATCATATTTGAACCATATTAAAAATTAATTAATTAATTAAAAGGAGCCTTAATGGAATTTCTTAATCCCGTCCAACTTTCTGAAAATCATCGACGGGATGGAAATGATTGTCCCATCACGTTATCATCCCTAGTTTGGAGTGGGATTTGAGGTCTGAGTTTATTTAATATGTTCCTATGGAATTTGTCATGTCTTGAATGTCTCAATCAGATGAATCAACAACAAATTAGGGTTGAAATTTAAGGTCTCACTTTATTTTAGTAAGTTGCTATGGAATTTGTCATGTCTCGAATGTCTCAGATGCATCAACAAACTTGGGTTGGGATTTGAGATCTCTCTTTATTTGAGTAAGTTGCTATGGAATTTGTCATGTCATGAATGTCTCAGTCAGATGCATCAACAACAAATTCGGGATTGAAATTTGAGGTCTCACTTTATTTTAGTATGTTCCTATGGAATTTGTCATGTCTTAAATGTCTCAATCAGATGCATCAACAACAAATTTGGGTTGGGATTTGAGGTTTCTCTTTATTTTTAGGATGTTCCTATGGAATTTGTCATGTATTGAATGTCTCATTTAGATGCATCAACAACCTTTTTCTGCATAGTTCTCCAAATGCCATACTTTTATGTACGATATAGTTCGGGTATAACTTTATGGTATCAATTCTGTGAAATTTCCTAATTCTTGTCTAGGTCTAATATTTGGAAAATTTTGTCATCGTGATCACTAATGATAGAAAAGTTGTATCATGTAAGTAATTTCAAGGAAATTTCTCATCTCTCTCTCAATTTATCCAATACCTATTTAAAATGCCTAAGCAAGTATCATCTTCCTATCCACATCTTCTCTCTCACCCAAGCAATCAATTCCCAGAGAAGAACAATGTCATACTTTGATCTAAGATATGCTGCCCTATTTGCTGTGAACATTTTGAAATCACAATTGGCCATGCCTTGGGAATGGGATCCTTTTGGTATATTAATTAGAAACTTCACTTGGATCGAGTTTTGCCTTCTCACAAGCTTTTTCTTCGTCTTCTCCTTCGTCTCCATTGGAATCCCATTGACACCTCAAATTAATATGGGATACATACGCGTTCAAGTCAATAATTACTCGGTTCCTCTAATGGTTTGTTCCTCAGTCTCACTATTCTGCCCACAAGATATCTTCTGGTATATCTATCCCATAATTTTGCTGCTCTTCTTATGCGCTCCTTCTATCTCTACTGCATGGAGGAGTTTTGGGCTAAGTGTTCGACTTCTGCTGCCAACAATTCCCGATCTTAACATAATTATCACTACGACAAACGC
>CAIGRB010122661.1:60375-80607 GCA_903798255.1 Fraxinus quadrangulata | reverse complement strand
GAAAAATTTTCCTATCTCTCTTTAATTTTAGTTAGTTAGAAATCAACGTTCTAATTAACCCTAATTATTAAATAATCCCAAATTAGCGCCCAAGATTCAATTTAATAATAGCTTTACACAATAGAAAAATCGATGAACTAGATAACACAAATACCAGCGGTTGCATTCAATCTATTTAAACATTCTTCTTAAGATTCAATAACCTCTATTGCAGAAAATCATCAAATCCTAGTGCTTCACAAGTTAAAGGAATCAAATAATTACGAATTTGATATTTAACTTAGCAGTAGATTGTAATGAATAACAAACTAGTAGGCTTCCTAGTAATTAAACTTAACATCATAGAAATAAGTGTAAAAGAATATTCAATACGCAAAATAAGAATTAAACAATAAGAAAAACTATTTAGATCTCACAATATGTGGTTTCGAGACTTCAGATTTCTTCGACTAAGTGTAGAAATTTAGTTACAATTCATGAATCTAAGAGGAAAATAGAGAAGAATAGAGTTGGGAGGCGTTCTATACGTTCTGGGGTTGCAAATCACGTATTTATAGTTGTTTCCATAGGTGGTTGATTTAGATTCGGAAACCATAATTTTCGTGTCGGTAATGAACTATGTGGTCGCATAGTTATAGGTCATGTGGTCACATAGAACAAATAAATTCAGTTTTGAAACTCTCGGTAATGGTCTATGCGGTCGCAAGAAACTAACACCATGCGACCGCATAGTGTTAATTTTTCTCTGTCGGACAGCGTTTAGTATTTTGATTATATCTTTCTGTCTCGATATCCGATTAAGGTTATTCAAGATATATTGAAAAGCTAACTCAAAGAGTTACAACATTTCTTCAGAACTCATCTTCCAAATCGATCATTTCTTATGCCAAAAAATGGGTCTCAAACTGAGACTAAAAATCAGTGCATAACTTTTTCTATTGAAAATTGATGTGTGATCATCTTTTGACGATATTTCATCCCTTTGATGTCTTCTTTCATCCAATTGACTCATAACACTCTCAAATCTTCATCGTGAGATTCTACACAACTTTTGAATAGCTGTACTTTATTTCCCAAACTTTCGCTTTCTTTTCACNATTTTCACCTATTTCTTCCAAATTACGCTATATCCATAGAATTGTCACCTAAATCAAAATATGAACGTAATGAGTATATTTTGACATTGATTAATCATACGAGCACATAAAATAAGGAAAAAAAAAGATGCATTTTACATTCCTATCAATCTTGTCTATAAATACTCATACTTAATACCATTCAAATGTAATCAACATTTTGGTATTCTCACTCTATAAATACAAACATGACTCCAAAGTTACTCCTATCTAAGTGTTATTCCTTCATTCAAATATATTTCTTACTGTCTTTTGACTGACTTGAGAGTGAGAGTATGGTCTCCTGCCTTTTTGTGTTTGGAGAGGCTTCAATCTTACGTATCTACCACTTGCGTTCCAAGTACGCATGTAACATATACTTAGAGAGGATTCAAGGAAACATTGATTGTCGCATTGGATTTGATCCCGATTCGAAGGTCAACACTATGTAAGGCAGGTCCTAAGAAGTTTACTTCAAGCGTGAATCTCTCTTAAGTATATGTTACATGCGTTAACTAATAGTTATTCATTGAATTATAATTTGCTTTTCATTTGTAGTGGTTTTTAATATTAGTTAGTATTAGATAGTTGATTACGATAGTGATTACTAATGAACTTCGGGGTTGTATCTTGAAGCATTGAACCTCGGACTACAACTACATAATTAATAAGTACAAAGGAACATTGGATTAAGGATATTTGGAGGCTGTTATTATCCATTTGCTTTCATGTTCAATTTAGGCAATATTTATAATAATATCTTCCAACAAATATCTTGAAGTAGGTAAACCACAATTTTTTATTAACACTTCATAATTATTTGACTCTATAGTTTATTTTGGATGATTAGGTTTATTTGGGATGATTAATGATGAGGGGATGTGATTTCGTAAATACCAACAGGAAATCTTTCCTCCTTTTAGGCACTCTTTTCTTGTGATTGGTATGATTTTTTGTTTCAAGAGACCTTTTTGACTTGTATAATATGTGTATGCAATCTATCCCCACAAGTCTAGGCTTGGATGTGTAGAATAAAATCTTGCAAGCCTCCTCTAATTTTTGGACTAAGACATGTATTTATATATAGAAGATTTACGTAAAATCATTGTTCAAATTGGTTTCCACAAAGAATTTGAGAAGAAGAATGAATTAATTCACTTTTTCAATTGGACTCATTTTCTCATGTAACTTTAGGTTTTCATCTTCTAATATTTGCAATTATGTCACTTTCATCCCAAAATCATTAATAAGATGCAAGTTTCGAAAGTTTGCAATTTAATTCTCGAACTTTTCTAATATCAAATTTAACTACCAATTTATCCCGTCGATGTGAATTTGCTGCTGCTGCTTTATACCTAACATTAGTCTTCTCCAACTTCTACTTTACTTCATCACAAATTGCTAGCATCTCTTCTGCCAGATGTTCAGTAGCGCAACACTCTTCCTATTGCCCCTGGGCAACTTCACCTAATTTACAACATGGTAAGTAACCTCTGTATACAAAATAGCAAATCGGGACCTACCTGTAGCACTATGAACTGTGCCATTGTATCCAAACTCGACTTGAGGTAGTGCAAGATCCCACTATTTGGGCTTAGCTCCACAAACACTTCGAACCATATTTTCAAGGGTACTGTTAGTGACATCGATCTGTCCATCAGTCTGGGAATGGGCAGTGTTGCTTCGATTCAAATGTCCCAAACAACTTCCACAATGTAATATAAAAGTGTCCCACAAACTTTGTATCCTAGTCTGATGTTATAGATTTGGAAACTCCATGCAATCGAACAACCTCTCTGAAATACAGTTTGGTAATATTTGATGCATTTGAGGTCTTTCAACAAGCTATAAAGTGAGTTATCTTAGAGAACCTGTCAACCAACCCAAAAATAGAATCTATACCTTGTTGAGTACGAGGTAATCCCATAACGAAGTCCATTGCAAGATCTTGTCATATGCCCTGAGGGACCGAAAGTGGCATGTACAACCCGTTATTCTCCATTTGCACATTTGACACCTGACAAGTATAACATTTTTTTTTTTACTATAAATCCAACATCTCGCTTCAACTGTGACCAATAATACCTAGCTTCCAAATGTGCTATTGTCTTTCCATGCCCCAAGTGTCCACTTAGACCTCCACCATGTAGATCTCGAATCAACTTTTCACATAGAGATGAAATGAGAATGTAAAATTGGTCGCCCTTGAACAAATATCCATCACTGATATAACACTATCTCCAAATCTCCTTAAAGTTAGGATCATCTACATACAGTTCTTTCCAGCACTCAAATCTAATAATTTTTTGTGACACTGTAACTAGCAAAGAGGATCTCCTATAAGTGCACAGCAACTCTATTCATTTTTTCATATTTATGTTTAATCACAAAAGGAAATTTTTGGAGGAAAGTTACCCACCGGGCATGTATTTTTTTGATATGTTTCTGATTATGAATAAACTCCAGGGCTTGACGATCAGTAAACAACACAAACTCATTATGTACAATGTAGTGTTCCCATTGCTTCAAAACCCTTGTAACTGCATATAATTCCTGCTCATAAGTACTCCACTTCTATCTAGCATCACTTACCTTTTTTGAAAAGGAAACCACGTGTTTCTTCTTTTGGGAAATGAAAGCTCCAACACCCATACCACTAGCATCGCACTCTACCTCAAAGATCTTCTCGAAACTTGGCAAGGATAATATTGAAGATGTGCACAACTTTTCCTTGATGAAGGCAAAACTCTTTTCTTGCTCCTCGCTCAAATTGAATCTTCACTTCTTCAAACATTCTATGAGTGGTGCCATAATAGTGTTAAAATTCTTGATAAATCACCTATAGAAAGTTGCTAAATCATGTAAACTCCTTACTTCCGAAACTATTTTTGGTGTTGGCCAATCGTAGATTGCTCGTCTTCTCTTCATCCACCTGTAGACTATCTTTACCAACCACGAAGCCTAGGAACAACAACTTGGGTGTATGAAATTGCACTTGTTCAAGTTAATAAACAATTGATTTTTTTTCAGAACATCTGGGACTTGACTCAATTGAACCAAGTGATATTCTTTAAACTTGCTATAAATGAGTATATCATCAAAATACACGACAACAAAAGACCCAATAAAAGGACGAAAACCTGGTTCATCACTCTCATGAAAGTACTCGTGGCATTTGAGAGGTCGAATGACATCACCAACCATTCCTAAAGTCCATCTTTACCATTGAAGGAAGTCTTCCATTCATCTCTAGGTTTAATGTGGATCTGGTGGTAGCCACCGTGAAAGTCTATTTTTGAAAAGACCTTAGAACCCCCAAACATATCTAACATGTCTTCCAATCGTAGAATGGGAAACCTGTGCATCACTGTTATCTTATTTATGGCACAATGCCAACACACATATGCTACTTTCCATTCTTCTTTGGCACTAAGAGGACGGTACTGCACATCGACTCATACTCTCCCTTATGAATCATTTTCTCATCAGCTCCTCAATTTGCTCCTTCAATTTCTCATTCTCCTTCTGACTCATTTGGTAATAAAGCAATTTTGGAAGGCTAACCCCAAGTACCAAATCAATCCGGTGCTAAATATTCCTTATATGAGGTAACTCATTCGACAATTCATCATAGACCAAATCTTTAAATTCTATAAATACTTTTTGTACCTCAGTCAGAACCCTCTCTTCTTCCTTATATCTGTAAAAAAATCCCCTTAAGTACCACTGGATAAAAGCAATCAGACTGCCTTACAGAATCTAAAATTTCTTTCTCATTATTTGTAAGGGTATAGAAACTCTTTGTTCATTGTTGGGTAGATTTCTCCGACTATTTGAGATAAACCATATCGATCTTATGATTGCAATATAAAAAGAGTACCACATCATGCCCTTTGAGAGTTGAATCCACATCAAACTGGCATAGACGACCCGGTAGGATAGGACAAACATCCATGTCTATGACATCACACACAATCTCATCCTTATAATACTTGTCAATGGAAATAGGTACTTACAAGTTTCAACAACCTGAACAGAAGGACCTTCCTTCACCCAACCAAGAGAAAAAGGTTTAGGATGATTCATAGTAGGTAACTTCAACAAATTCACCAACCTCTTTGACACAAAATTCTCACAGCTTACGTTGTTCACAATCACTTCACACACACAAAGAGACCAAAAAATGCAGTGACGTTGTCCTTCGTCCTTGGGCGATAAAAGGATCCACTACAATACCAAAGTAAGCCTTTCCATACCTTCCTCAACAGTAAACTCAACTTTTACATATTCATCTTTCATCTCAATATCTTTTTCCTCGTCCACGGTCTTTGACTCCACCAAATTGACCTGCTTTCATTCTATGTAGTTATCGGAACAATGCCCAAGTTTGTGGCATCTATAACAATTATCTCCCATGGATCCAACATATAGATTTGCATTTTGAGGTGTGCATCAGGTTTGACCTCTGTTTACAAACTGACCACTGTTGTTAGCAATGCTCATGCCATAGTTACCATCTTAACCATCTTGTCTTGCGACACATCAATAATTTCGAAATACCATTCAACCTCCACCAACCAATTCAAAAAGGTCCTTAATCTTCAAGTTACCAAAAAAGGGGAGAATGTCTACTTTAATCCGATAATCATCAAATGTCTTTTGATTTTGTGGATTAAGTGGCAGCGTCTCGAACTTCTCTTTTGACTTAGATTCACTTTCTTCTACTGCACGTCTCATATTATTTCCTCTCCAAACTACAGGCTCAGCGATTCATTCATTGTTGTTTGTCTGTTGTTCATTCTGTCCATTGTTTCCAACACCCCGCATAAACAGGTGATGAATCTCTTCGATCTGAGTAGTAAGATAGTCAAATTGTCGATTTATTGCGTCCAAATCTGCCCTAGTGACTAGTACGTCACCCATGTTTATGAAATAAAGATATAGAGACGGGAAAGCTAGCTTTGATACGAATGACGTAGCGTGAGACAAGGAATTTTAGCGAAAATCTTAAGAACTCGAAATTTGGAATCCACCAAATTATGAAAATAAATAAAGTCACAAATCTTATTAATTGAAGATGCTAAAAAATGATAAATTAACCCTTTATTTATAAGATTTTACATGAACCCTAGTTAAAATAAACTAAAATTGCAAAAAATTCGAAATAAACTAAATAAGAAAAATAACAATAAAACTTAAAAAGTAGTTTTTGAGACCTAAACGAACTCGGATGGCCAAAATGCATTGCATGTTATGAAAAAGCGTGAGTTCTACTTGTCTCATCATTCTCTTTTCAAGATGGTATTATGGGCCTAAATTGAAACTCGACCATCACACATACACTATTGCCTTTTTCCCTTTTCGATTCAATTCTTTTTCAATTCATTCAGCCATCCGTTCTACGCAAGGATACTTGTAATCTACATATATTTTTGGTACAAGTGCTGCTAAAATTGTCACAATCATTAACTACTCATTTTATTGCTATATTTATGAATTCTTCATCTCAATAAGGCCTACTATAGGCCCAAATTGTACCGCTGAATGGTCCTTTTATGCATGAGACGAAATTAAAAATTAAACTCTTTGCATTTCACGTGTCGCTCTTTAATAATAGATTTTTAGGAGCAAAATAAAATAGGTACCTCAATGTACTTTGAATTCTTGAAACTTAAGGATATTTGTGGACATATTAAGCACACAAATCATACAGTAACTCAATCACATGCCCCCAATTCTATTAAAAAAATCCACAAATTTAAAGCTAATTAGTACCCCAACATGACTAGGGTTTCATCTCTCTCATTGTACAGATACGACAACCAAGTTCTACCTCTATGGATGCTGTAAAAAATTCAAGTCACTTCATGTTCGCTTACTTGTAACAGTGTATAAAGCAAGATTTTAATTAAGATTATTTAATGTTAAGGTATATTAAACTACTTTTTTGGAGTTAAGAATAAACAACGACACACCCAGCTCTGATCATTTTACTTCTTTACCTATAGAACATAGTATATCAATCTGTGTATGGTCATGCACAACCTTTATTGATGGTTTTTCCTCTTCAAAATAAAGCCTACTTGTTATTTGATCTGGTGTTATTAGGTACAACATACTTTTTTTGGTGTTTGCTAGCCTCAACATACCGAACACTTGGCCTCCTATGCAGTTTAATTTAGACATGTAAAAAATTAGTTTAAAGAGACAATAAATGGAATTGCAGATTGTACGTAGCTTGGCTGCAAAATTTTATGTATTTGTAAATTTTTGTAATTGTTAATAATTGGGCTGCCTTACTATACTTGGCATGTTGGGCCGTCTGTACGTTTTGGCTCTTAATTAAGTGGAACGGGTTGACCTCTTTAAGTGGTTGGATATCTGTCATACATGTGGCTTCACTCCTACCCTTGGATGATGACTGTTCATATGGTTATTTGACTTGGTCCTTGGCTCCCTGATTCATGATGCTTCCATTCTTGGGTATCTTGGTTTTTCCTTTTCTCTCTAAGTGAAAGTCTAGGATTTTCTCTTCTGTAAATCATAATCGATCTGAGTGATTCTTCAATCTTTTCTTTGTGAATATCTGTGTAGTGTGTAAAGTTTTTAGGGGTTGATTATTGTGAGATTACGGTTGTATTTGAGGCTATATCGAATTTGAAGAAACCTTTGGTTTCTTCATACATTTGTACTGATTCTTGCTCTATTTTAGTGGATCTAGAGTTATATCCCTTTGTAGATGCTCAACGAGTGAATATGTCATTGAGACTGAACATCCGGACCCTTCGGGGTGAAAAATCATGTGTTCTGTTTCATTTTATATTTCTGTAGTTTTATTTGGTGTTTGAGAACTTCGATCCTTAGTTATTGTGAATTTGGGACCTTACAAATGGTATCAGAGCTTCGAATCTGGGAATAGGGTTTGCTAGGGTCTGTGTTCTGGTTTTTTTTTTTTTTTTTTTTTTTTTAGTGCCAAATTATCCCAAAATCATTAATAAGATGCTAGTTTCGAAAGTTTGCAATTTAATTCTCGAACTTTTCTAATATCAAATTTAACTACCAATTTATCCCGTCGATGTGAAATTGCTGCTGCTGCTTTATACCTAACATTAGTCTTCTCCAACTTCTACTTTACTTCATCACAAATTGCTAACATCTCTTCTGCCAGATGTTCAGTAGCGCAACACTCTTCCTATTGCCCCTAGGCAACTTCACCTAATTTACAACATAGTAAGTAACCTCTGTATACACAATAGCAAACTGGGACCTACCTGTAGCACTATGAACCGTGCCATTGTATCCAAACTCGACTTGAGATAGTGCAAGATCCCACTATTTGGGCTTAGCTCCACAAACACTTCGAACCATATTTCTAAGGGTACTGTTAGTGACATCGATCTGTCCATCAGTTTGGGGATGGGCAGTGTTGCTTCGATTCAAATATCCCAAACAACTTCCACAATGTAATCTAAAAGTGTCCTACAGACTTTGTATCCTAGTCTGATGTGATAGATTTGGAAACTCCATGCAATCGAACAACCTCCCTAAAATACAGTTTGGTAATATTTGATGCATTTGAGGTCTTTCAACAAGTTATAAAGTGAGTTATCTTAGAGAACCTGTCAACCACCACAAAAATAGAATCTATAACTTGTTGAGTATGAGGTAATCCCATAACGAAGTCCATAGCAAGATCTTGTCAGATGCCCTGAGGGATCGAAAGTGGCATGTACAACCCGTTATTATCCATTTGCACCTTTGACACCTGACAAGTATAACATTTTTTTAAACTATAAATCCAACATCTCGCTTCAACTGTGACCAATAATACCTAGCTTCCAAATGTGCTATTGTCTTTCCATGTCCCAAGTGTCCACTTAGACCTCCACCATGCAGATCTCGAATCAACTTTTCACATAGAGATGAAACGAGAATGTAAAATTGGTTGCCCTTGAACAAATACCCATCACTAATATAACACTCATTCCAAATCTCCTTAAAGTTAGGATCATCTACATACAGTTCTTTCCAGCACTCAAATCTAATAATTTTTTGTAACACTGTAACTAGCAAAGAGGCTCTCCTATAAGTGCACTGCAACTCTATTCATTTTTTCATATTTATGTTTAATCACAAAAGGAAATTTTTGGAGGAAAGTCACCCATCCAGCATGTATTCTTTTGATATGTTTCTGATTATGAATAAACTCCAGGGCTTGACGATCAGTAAACAACACAAACTCATTCTGTACAAGGTAGTGTTCCCATTGCTTCAAAACCCTTGTAACTGCATATAATTCATGCTCATAAGTACTCCACTTCTATCTAGCATCACTTACCTTTTTTGAAAAGAAAACCATGTGTTTCTTTTGTTGGGAAATGAAAGCTCCAACACCCACACCACTAGCATCGCACTCTACCTCAAAGATCTTCTCGAAACTTGGCAAGGATAATATTGGAGCTATGCACAACTTTTCCTTGATGAAGGCAAAACTCTTTTCTTGCTCCTCGCTCAAATTGAATTTTCCCTTCTTCAAACATTCTATGAGTGGTGCCACAATAGTGTTAAAATTCTTGATAAATCTCCTATAGGAAGTTGCTAAATCATGTAAACTCCTTACTTCCGAAACTATTTTTGGTGTTGGCCAATCCTAGATTGCTCGTCTTCTCTTCATCCACCTGTAGACTATCTTTACCAACCACGAAGCCTAGGAACAATAGCTTGGGTGTATAAAATTGCACTTGTTCAAGTTAATAAACAATTGATTTTTTTTTCAGAATATCTGGGACTTGCCTCAATTGAACCAAGTGATTTTCTTTAAACTTGCTATAAATGAGTATATCATCAAAATACACCACAACAAAAGATCCAATAAAAGGACGAGAACCTAGTTCATCACTCTCATGAAAGTACTCGTGGCATTTGAGAGGTCGAATGACATCACCAACCATTCGTAAAGTCCATCTTTACTATTGAAGGAAGTCTTCCATTCATCTCTAGGTTTAATGTGGATCTGGTGGTAGCCACCGTGAAGGTCTATTTTTGAAAAGACCTTAGAACCCCCAAGCATATCTAACATGTCTTCCAATCATAGAATGGGAAACCTATGCATCACTGTTATCTTATTTATGGCACAATGCCAACACATATACGCTACTTTCCATTCTTCTTTGGCATTAAGAGGACGGTACTGCACATCGACTCATACTCTCCCTTATGAATCATTTTCTCATCAGCTCCTCAATTTGCTCCTTCAATTTCTCATTCTCCTTCTGACTCATTTGGTAATAAAGCAATTTTAGAAGGCTAACCCCAAGTACCAAATCAATCTGGTGCTAAATATTCCTTATATGAGGTAACTCATTTGATAATTCATCATAGACCAAATCTTTAAATTCTATAAATACTTCTTGTACCTCAGTTAGAACCCTCTCTTCTTCCTTATTTCTGTAAAAAAAAGCCCCTTAAGTACCACTGGATAAAAGTAATCAGACTGCCTTATAGAATCTAAAATTTCCTTCTCATTATTTGTAAGGGTATAGAAACTCTTTGTTCATTGTTGGGTAGATTTCTCCAACTATTTGAGATAAACCATATCGATCTTATGATTGCAATATAAAAAGAATACCACATCATGCCGTTTGAAAGTTGAATCCACATCAAACTGCCATGGACGACCCGGTAGGATAGGACAAACATCCATGTCTATGACATCACACACAATCTCATCATTATAATACTTGCCAATGGAAATAGGTACTTACAAGTTTCAACAACCTGAACAGAAGGACCTTCCTTCACCCAACTAAGAGAAAAAGGTTTAGGATGATTCACAGTAGGTAACTTCAACAAATTCACCAACCTCTTTGACACAAAATTCTCACAGCTTACGTTGCTCACAATCACTTCACACACCTTATTCTTGACAGAACAAAGAGACCAAAAAATGTAGTGACGTTGCCCTTCGTCCTTGGGCAACAAAAGGATCCACTACAATACCAAAGTAAGCATTTCCATACCTTCCTCAACAGCAAACTCGACTTCTACATATTCATCTTTCATCTCAATATCTTTTTCCTCGTCCACGGTCTTTGACTCCACCAAATTGACCTGCTTTCATTCTATGGAGTTATTGGAACAATGCCCAAGTTTGTGGCATCTCTAACAATTATCTCCCATGGATCCAGCATATAGATTTGCATTTTGAGGTGTGCATCAGGTTTGACCTCTGTTTACAAACTGACCACTGTTGTTAGCAATGCTCATGCCATAGTTGGCTGAGGTTTATAGTGGGGCCTTCATTTTGTCCCAAGGAACGGACGATGATGGTTTGGCATTTAGGGAAAATTTCCTATAAGTGGTCGCTCTCTTATCAGATTCCATTATCTCATCCTTCGTCATCATGTTAATGGCTTCATGTAACGTCCAAATATTTTGCAATCAAATTCTATCTTGAATAGCCACTTTCAAACTACTGGTATATCTAACTACCCTCTGATTGACAAATTGTTCCGCTATGCCAACCATATAAATTTGTTGGTATAGTTTGATACTGTGCGACTGCCTTGCGTGAATCCTAAGTACATAAGATATAAAATCTGTTCGTAATGTACAGGTAGAGACCAACCCATCATAAACTGATTCATCTTTCTTCAAGTTCGAATCAAACTATTTTCGTGTCTCCTCTGAGTATTCTGTAATTGATCCCACCATACTACCGCTGTCAATTTCAAACGAAATGTTACCATCTTAACCATCTTGTCTTGCGACACATCAATAATTTCGAAATACCATTCAACCTCCACCAACCAATTCAAAAAGGTCCTTAATCTTCAGGTTACCAAAAAATGGGAGAATGTCTACTTTAATCCGATAATCATCAAATGTCTTTCGATTTTGGTGATTAAGTGGCAGCGTCTCGAACTTCTCCTTTGACTTAGATTCACTTTCTTCTATTGCACGTCTCATATTATTTTCTCTCCAAACTACAAGCTCAGCGATTCATTCATTGTTGTTTGTCTATTGTTCATTCTGTCCATTGTTTCCAACACCCCGCAGAAACAGGTGATGAATATCTTCGATCTGAGTAGAAAGATAGTCAAATTGTCGATTTGTTGCGTCCAAATCTGCCCTAGTGACTAGTACGTCACCCATGTTTATGAAATAAAGATATAGAGACGGGAAAGCTAGCTTTGATACGAATGACGTAACGCAAGACAAGGAATTTTAGCGAAAACCTTAAGAACTCGAAATTTGGAATCCACCAAATTATAAAAATAAATAAAGTCACAAATCTTGTTAATGGAAGATGCTTAAAAATGATAAATTAACCCTTTATTTATAAGATTTTACATGAACCCTAGTTAAAATAAACTAAAATTGCAAAAAATTCGAAGTAAACTAAATAAGAAAAATAACACTAAAACTTAAAAAGTAGTTTTCGAGACCTAAACGAACTCGGATGGCCAAAATGCATTGCATGTTACGAAAAAGCGTGAGTTCTACTTGTCTCATCATTCTGTTTTCAAGATGGTATTATGGGCCCAAATTGAAACTCGACCATCGCACATACACTATTGCCTTTTTCCCTTTTCGATTCAATTCTTTTTCAATTCATTCAGCCATCCGTTCTACGCAAGGATACTTGTAATCTTCATATATTTTTGGTACAAGTGCTGCTAAAAGTGTCACAATCATTAACTACTCATTTTATTGCTATATTTATGAATTCTTCATCTCAGTAAGGCCTATTATAGGCCCAAATTGTACCGCTTAATGGTTTATGCATGAGACGAAATTAAAAATTAAACTCTTTGCATTTCATGTGTCGCTCTTTAATAATAGATTTTTAGGAGCAAAATAAAATAGGTACCTCAATGTACTTTGAATTTTTGAAACTTAAGGATATTTGTGGACATATTAAGCACACAAATCACACAGTAACTCAATCACATGCCCCCAATTCTATTAAAAAAATCCACAAATTTAAAGCTAATTAGTACCCCAACATGACTAGGGTTTCATCTCTCGCTTTGTACATATACCACAACCAAGTTCTATTTCTATGGATGCTGTAAAAAATTCAAGTCACTTCATGTTCGCTTACTTGTAACAGTGTATAAAGCAAGATTTTAATTAAGATTATTTAATGTTAAGGTATATTAAACTACTTTTTTGGAGTTCAGAATAAACAACGACACATCCAGCTCTGATCATTTTACTTCTTTACCTATAGAACATAGTATATCAATGTGTGTATGGTCATTCACAACCTTTATTGATGGTTTTTCCTCTTCAAAATAAAGCCTACTTGCTATTTGATCTGGTGTTATTAGGCACAACATACTTTTTTTGGCGTTTGCTAGCCTCAACATACCAAACACTTGGCCTCCTATGCAGTTTAATTTAGACATGTCAAAAATTAGTTTAAAGAGACAATAAATGGAATTGCAGATTGTACGTAGCTTGGCTGCAAAATTTTATATATTTGTAAATTTTTGTAATTGTTAACAATTGGGCTGCCTTACTATACTTGGCCTGTTGTACCGTCTGTGCGTTTTGGCTCTTAATTAAGTGGAACTGGTTGACCTCTTTAAGTGGTTGGATATCTGCCATACACGTGGCTTCACTCCTACCCTTGGATGATGACTGTTCATATGGTTATTTGACTTGGTCCTTGGCTCCCTGATTCGAGATGCTTCCATTCTTGGGTATCTTGGTTTTTTCTTTTCTCTCTGAGTAAAAGTCTAGGATTTTCTCTTATGTAAATCGTAATCGATCTGAGTGATTCTTCAATCTTTTCTTTGTGAATATATGTGTAGTGTGTAAAGTTTTTAGGGGTTGATTATTGTGAGATTAAGGTTGTATTTGAGGCTATATCGAATTTGAAGAAACCTTTGGTTTCTTCATACATTTGTACTGATTCTTGCTCTATTTTAGTGGATCTAGAGTTATATCCCTTTGTGGATGCTCAACGGGTGAATAGATCATTGAGACTGAACATTCGGACCCTTCGGGGTGAAAAATCTTGTGTTCTGTTTCATTTTATATTTCTGCAGTTTTATTTGGTGTTTGAGAACTTCGATCCTTAGTTATTGTGAATTTGGGACCTTACAAGTGGTATCAGAGCTTCGTATCGGGAATAGGGTTTGCTAGGGTCCGTGTTCTGGTTTTTTTTTTTGTGCGAATCTGAGGTTCTGGGTTGGAAGTTTCATCAATCGTGAGGCAAATTTGGTTTTTCTTTACTACTCGTTTGAACTCGCTATAAACCCTGGTTAATCTTTTATTTCTACCAAGTCTTGGTGAATTTTGAAATCTGACTCGTACTGAAATTTGGCGAGTTGGTTAACTCATTCCGATTCTTGTTGAGTTTGTGACTCACTACTAAGTTTCACTGAGTCTTGGTGACTCGTTGCTTTCTTGCATCCATTTTGGAATTTTTGGTGCGATTATGATATTCTCTGATTGCTCTCCTCATTTTGAAACTTTAAGGTTTCACACTCTAGTATTCTCTAAAACTATTCTTTATTTGCTATAATTACTGTTAAGTTTTTGGAATTGGTTATTAAGGTAAGTAGTCCTCCATTGCTTTCCTTTGTCCAAGATCTCTTGTGAAGATCTGGGAATATGAGTGTACTGTGGAATCCAGGGTTACCAACCCTTAAACCTTTTTCAAAACAATAACAATACTTTTCTGAAGTGTTATTACATTGATTTGTGAATTGCATTGATAAAGATATATCTGCTATTATCTTCTTAGCTCAGCTGTTCACTTATCTTGATCATTTCTGAAAATTGTTCGAATCATTATACTCTGTGTGTTGTATAATTGCAATTTGTGGATATATCTGTCATCATGTCTACTGCACATAAGTTTGAACTTGAGACATGGAATGAGACTGGAGACTTCAGTCTCTGGCGCTAAAAGATGAGGGCTCTTTTACTTCAACAGAGGTGTGTTGCAGCCCTTGATGGTCAATGGGCTGCAGAAACTAGTACCTATAGAAGACAAGAACTAGATGATACTGCATGAAGTTCAATTTTCTTACAATTATCTGATAATGTGATTAGAAAAGTTAGTGAGACTACCTCTGCATAGGCATTATGGACTAAGTTAGAAGCACTTTATCTGACCAAGACCATGCTTAACAAATGCTATCTCTTAAGGAAGTTTTATAACTTTAGGTTTGATTCCTCCTCTGATTTGGAAGAAAATCTTGACAGATTCACAAAACTGATTCAGGACTTAGCAAATTGTGATGAAAAACTTTCTGATGACCAACAAGTTGTTGCTCTATTAAACTCTCTTAGTGATAAATATAAGGCTATCAGAACTGCCTTAGAATATGGGGGCAAGATTTTACAATTGATATAATAACATCAGCCCTAAGAAATAAAGATCTTGAGCTAAAAGTTGAATCAAAATACTCTAAATATGGGGAAAGGTTGCACATAAAGGAGAAATGAAAGCCTAATAATAAACAACCCACATATAATTTCAATCCCCATAAGAAAAGAAAACTTTGGAATTTTAGATTCAAAGAGAAGAATAAAAGTCATGTGAAATCCAAGAACCAAATCAGAAAATACTACTACTGTGGTAAAACATGTCATATGATAAAGATTATTTTAAAAAAAAATCTCAGATATGAAAGATAGAAACAATTCTGATGGTTCTGTAGCTTTGGTCTACAAGAATGAACCTGATATTCAAGGGGTGGTTCTTGTGAGTACTTCCACAAACCTAAGGAAATGAGTCATTGACTTTGGTTGTACTTTTCACATGTGTAAGGGAATTGGAAAGATCAAGCTATTGTTAAATAACTATATTCTTGAACTTGATAACACCAAATATGTACTTGAGCTTAAAAGAGATCTAATTTCTTTGGAACAATTAGATGACAAGTACAATATCATGATTCATAAAGGTTTGCTGAGACTTAAACAAGGCAATAAAACTATTATCTCTTCTCTAAAATTAAATGGGATATATACTGTCTCTACTGAATCTATGATTAACCATTGCTCTACAGCCTTAAACTCTGAGTCAACAAGTCTTTGATTTGGCATAAAAGACTTAGACATATTTCAGAAAAAAGACTAACTATTTTGAATAATCTTAGTTGTTTTGCTAATGATAATATTAAAAAATTGATTTTTTGTGAAAATTGTATTTTTGGAAAACAGAAAAGACTACCTTTCAAAACTGGAACCCATGAATCCACTTATATCTTGGACTATTTACATGTTGCCCTATGGGGTCCAGCATCTCTAAATGAAAATATGGACTTTTTTTCTAAAACATAAATCTGATACTTTTAAAACTTTCAAACAATGAAAACTTATGATTGAAAACCAAACCAACAAGAAAATCAAAGCACTAAGGACTGATAATGGACTTGAGTTTTGTAATTCTGAATTTGATTCATTTTGCAAAAAAATCTGGAATTCTAAGACACAAAACTGTTATATACACTCCTCAGCAAAATGGAGTTTCTGAGAGAATGAATATATACCTTTTGGAAAAGGTAAGGTGCATGTTGTACAGTTCTGGTCTTCCTAAGTTTTTTTGGTGAGAAGCTCTAAAAACTACAACTTATCTAATAAATAGAAGTTCTTCTAGTGCCATTAATTTTCAAGTCCCTGAAAAACTATGGTTTGGAACAATACCTGATTACAACAGACTCAAAGTTTTTAACTGCACTGCTTATTCACATCAAAGTGAAGGTAAGCTTGAACCCAAATCTTTAAAATGTGTTTTTTTTTTGGGTATGGAGAGGATGTTAAAGGGTATAAATTGTTGGTCAAATTCCAAAATGGTTATAAAGTGATTGTTAGTCGAAATGTCATTTTTAATGAAAATGACATGCCTTGTAATGAATCATTTGATCCTAAAACTATTGGAACTGCATCTATTAAAGAAATTGTCCTAGAAAATCAGATTGAAAATGCTATTATTCAAGATGATTTTATTGAGGTGGAGTCTACTCAAACTGAACCATATTCTGCGCAAACTGCATCTGAGAATGAAAATGAATCCTCTAATATTACACTTACTGATTATCAACTAACTAGAGACAGAGAAAGGAGAAATAAGACCCTCTACCAGATTCAATAATGATGAATTTGTTACCTTATTTTCTGCTCTTGACTCTGTGAATTCAGAACCTGATTCCTTTAATGATGCTATTAAATGTTCTGATTCAGAACTTTGGAAAGAGGCTATGAATGAATAAATGGACTCTCTTATTAAGAATGAGACTTGGGTTTTGGTTGACAGACCTAAGAATCAAAAGGTTGTTGATTGTAAGTAGATTTTTAAAATCAAACAAGGAGATTCTAATTCTGAAAGTAAAAGGTATAAAGTCAAATTAGTGGCTAAGAGGTTTACTCAAAAGGAATGAGTGGACAATAATGAAGTATTCTGTCCTGGGGACTAAGGTATTACCTTTGAATAACTTTAGAAATTGCTTGAAGATTCTGAATATCACTCAACGATTGTGATAATTAGAACTTCAAGTACTGTTATTTTGAAAAGATTTGAACTAATTTTTTTTTCTAGTTTTTTTGGAGCAAATGAAGCAATGTAAATATAGTTTTCTAGATCCATTAAGAAGGCCAATGAATAGTTCATCAAGGTGTAAATTGTTAACAATTGGGCTGCCTCACTATACTTGGCCCGTTGGGCCATCTGTTCGTTTGGGCTCTTACTTAAGTGGAACGGATTGGTCTCTTTAAGTAGTTGGATATCTGCCATACATGAGCAGGTCATTGAGACTGAACATCTGGGCCCTCCGGGGTGAAAAATCTTGTGTTCTATTTCATTTTATGTTTCTGCAATTTTATTTGGTGTTTGAGAACTTCGATCCTTAGTTATTGTGAATTTGGGACCTTACAGTAATTCGTCAAAATATTTAAAAGAATTATATATATTACCATCATTTCCCCAAAAGGAGCCTTAAAAACGAACCTTACTGTGTCGATAATTAAACTTTTTGCAGGAGTGTACGGTGGTCCTCCGTGACCACTCAAATGCCGAAGTTAACAAGGGAAACTCAAAAATATTGCATGTAAATCTCTATAAGAAGTTGAGATTATCTCCCTTTCGAGACATTTCAGACCTAGTTTTCTAAAATGATTAGCATTGTACCTGGTTAAATCTTGATATTGTTGGCATTCCTTAATTTCCAATTATTTATCAAAAAATCACATTATTGATACAAATAACATATCCATTGTGAAGTTTTACATTAACTTTTATCCTTTAGATAAATTAATGGGAAAATTACCTAGAAACCTACATTTAAATATCAATTTTCATAAATAAGGAGGATTATTTTTAAATTCAAAAATCGAATGGTAAATAAGGCTATTTAAAATTATAAAATTAAATCAATTTACATACCCCACCCCACCACAAAATCCCTAAATCATTTTCCCGTATTCTTTCTCTTTTCTTCAGTACCCCTTCTCTCTCTCCCTCTTTTCCGACAGCTTATTCCCATCATCACTGCTCCTTCTATTCCAATGGTTGCGCACAACACAATGTAGTGTGTTGGTCACCCGTGCGAGATGCACAATTGTGCCGTGGTGGTTTCTTCGCGAGTGGTTTTTGATGTGATCTTCTAGGAGTGCCGTGGGTCATTAGCTCTGTGGTTGGTGGTTGTTCATGGTTATGGTGATTTTTTGGTGGTCGATTCTCTCCCTCTTCCTTTTCTCTATCTCTATCTCTATCACCCTCTCTACCAACCCATTCTCTACCACATCTTTTCGACATCGCTGCGCATGGTGGAGAAAAACTACCATGCGTAGCGGCGAACCTCTGTGTCCGTTGTTGCTGCTAGCAATGGTGCCTTGCTTCGTCATCGTTGCTCGTGGTTGGGGATGAACTCTTTGAAACTTGGTTATGATTTTGTAATTTGATAACTGTGATTGTATGTGGCTTGATTACATACAATCACAAATTAAACTAATCTGGTCACAGACATTCACACCAAAAACAAAGTTGGTCACAATTAGTCAAAGATAACACAAGTCGGTGAAGGTAGTATTATGGTCGCGAATTTGAGTTGAAGGTGATAGTGGTGGTAGATTGTGGTACTGGTCTGCGGTGTGTACAATTTGTTTGTGATGACATTCTGTGATCAAGTACGTGTTTATTGTGACTAGTTGTGATCAATTATGTGTGTAATTGTGATCGATCGTGACTTGATCACATATCGTCACAGTTAAGATTGACCTATCACAAACAGTCATACTGAAGATAAATTTTGTCAGAGTTAGTCACATTGAATACAAATTTGATCACTATTAATCATGAATAACACATGTCAGTGATTTAGTTACATAGGATTGACTTGGAAATTTTTTGGGATGGGTGGGGTTGGATTGGAGTGAGGTAGGATAGGGTGTAATATCCAGTTTTCAATTTCACGAATTTTTTTAGAAGGAAGGATGGGGTATAATCTTCAATTTTCAATTTTTGGAAAATTCTCTAAAGGTGGGATAAATATGTAGATTAAATTATTATTATTATTATTCTTCTTCTTCTTCTTCTTCTTCTTTGCCACCTGAATTATGAAATGTTTTAGGGAGTGTTAGTTTTGAAATGTGATTTTTATATGTAGGTGTTATGTATTGTTCTCTAAATTAATTCGAATTTGATTTCGGGCCAAACTTGATAAGGTCCCCAAAAGAATTGGGCCCTAAAGGATTGGCGGAAAACATATATTCGAGTAAGCATGTTGTTTATGAGAATTAAATAAAATTTTAAAATTAGACAACTTTTGTCATTGTCCAAACAAAAGTGAAATTCCTTTTGTATTTGCCCTTTTAAGAAGTTTGGCATTTTGTTTTTGGAATTTCTTTTCCCTTCTATAAAACAAAAATAATTGTGTCATTCTAAATCATTTATTCCCACTAAGAAATGCCAGTTATGTCTTACTACGTAAACAAAGATTCCTTTGAAGATTTTTTTATATGTCATCATCAATTATTTTTGAATTATATAGTTGACTGTTTTAACTTTTTAGCTGTATCCATATCAAAGATTAGAAGTAACGAAATGGATAGGTTAACCTGCATTTAGGTATGATTCACATGCCATTGTGACTTGAAA
>CAIGRB010122661.1:22310-48969 GCA_903798255.1 Fraxinus quadrangulata | reverse complement strand
GTCTTGCTACGTAAACAAAGATTCATATGAGGATTTCTACATGTCATCATACATCTATTTTTGAAATATGGGCTCTGCTTATTCGTGCTTTTGGTTTGAGGACAAAAGAATTAAAATTAATAGTCCCACATTCAATGGAGTTTACTAAAGGACACATTTCTTAATCTTGTGTAGAGGTGTCAAAATGTATAGACTATTAAAATCGTAAACCATTAAACTATACAAATATCGCCCAAGCTATTAACTATACAATGAGGCCATACTAGGGTCAGCTGTAGAAGTCGGCATCCGCTTGCACCGGCTTATACTTAAAACCGGGTATCTCAACAAAAAAATAAAAAATAAAAATAACTTCTTACTTTAAAAAACTACGAACATAGTTTTTTCTTCATCGTTTTCTCCACAAAGTGGTTGGTTAGACCAGAAGTCGTAGCACATTACAATTACTTTAGGTTCTACGAATTATCCCAAAAACACATATTGACTTATTTACAAATTGTTCTTCGTCAATCGATTTTAAAGATAAATCTTATTAACAAAAAATGCAAAAGTTAATTCAAAGCGTTATTTAACAATTGATTAATATTATCTTATTAGGTTTGTGAAGAATTCACAAATAATAGCGATACACGTGCAAAGTGAAGATGATCACCGTGTGATATAGTAATAAATGATAAAATTAATAAAGTTGATCTCATATCTGCACTTTTAATTTATCTTATCATTTCATCCCGCACAGGAGCTGAGACTGAATTAATTAAAAAAAAAAAACTGGACTGATGTAAAAAAATACAACATTGTTTCTTTTTTCACATTTAACTTTATGTATATATATTAATGGGTTTGGGGCTTCCAGGCTTGCCCCCTAAATCGCCCCTAACCCCACATAGACAGTTTAGTTTATAAAGATAGAAATGAGTTGTGAATAGTACTTGTGAATTCATTAAAATGTATGGTTGAAAATGAAGTTTAAGTATTTATAAATAATTTATAAAATTTGCCACTAAATAAGTAGCACTTGTCAATTCGCATTAAAAGTCTAAATCTTTAATTTTTTGTATCATATAATAGTGTTGATAGTTAAATCAAACTTATAAAGGACCCCCTCCCTCGTCCCCTTCTCTACGATAATTATTTCAAGTTCAATTCTTTCTCTTAATTAATATATCATTGTTGGACCCCCACTCCACCAAAAAAAAATTTGTAGAAAATATCTTATTTATTGTTAATTAATTCTTGATGTCATATGATATCAAAAATAGGTGTAACATCTCACTTATTTCAAACAGTTTGTTATGTTTCGACATCACTAACTCGCTACAAATTGGTGGAAATACGAATAATTAGATTTTTTTTTTCTACAACTTGTAAGTCACCATATCGTGACTTACTGTTGATAAAAACAAATAAAAAGTCACAATTAAACGTACACTACGTGACTTTTCATAACATAGCTTTCTATCTCAAAGTAATACACACTTAATTCATCTTTGATTTGGTCATCAAGTTTTGGGCGGCTTGTGCCTAGCAAGCTGTTCAGGTTTGAAACGGGGTCCCCGCGCCTTGTATCTGTTAACATATCGAGTCAAGTCTTGGATAGGTACATTTTCTTGTGCTCTGCACTTACTCCACTTTTAATATGGGCTAGATCGAGTGTGATACGTCAAGTGTATCGTAATGAACGGTATAATGAATAAAATTTTAATTATTTATTTATTTATATTATTCCATATTATCTTCTCCACGTTATCAAACTACATGTTTCTTATAATTTAATTAATAACGATATTGAATAATATAAATTATTTACTCGTCACCGACGGTGAAACCAAAGGAAAATTAAACCAAGGGAAGCCCCTCTACCGGTGCAGAGAGGGAAATGGGGATGGAGTAGGAGACTTTGACAATACAATTAGAAAATAGAGTAGCTAGAAACTTAGAAGTTTAGAATAGACCAAAAAATTGTACTTATCTATTGATTAAATAATTGATTGAAATTTACTTGTGTGGTCATGAAGAAATTCTATTTTGTTTTCTCTGCCATAGTAGTTCACCTGTTTTCATAAATTAAGTATTTGAAAATGAAATTCACATTTTTCAATTCCAAAAAAAGAGATAAAAGAGACTTTGCAGGCTTCATGAAATCGACTTTTACATATGATATTAATGATTTATGCCTATTATGAATTTGTTTAATTTATCCCGGTGTAAGATCAAAGGCCACAAAAATCATAAACAAATAATTCGTGCGGAGAGATAAATATAAATATAAACGGGAACTAATTAAAATGCGTTGAAAAAAATTTCAACAAAACTTTATTCGATTATTAAAATGATTAAGGCAATAAGAATCCTACCAAATTAGTTGTTTTAACCTGTAGAACGATATCTATACACACACACACACATGTGGAAGTCTCCCTTAGAATAATTACATTTTTTTTTTTTCTAAAATCCCAATAAATGAACTTTATTCCTTTTCATCAGTTTTGTTTACTCAGTTAAATCACTCAATATCAGCTACATCATTAATACAATAAATTTTTTTCAACCGGTTAACTTTTTTTTTTTCTTTTTGTAGAAATTGTATATAACTTTTACTATTTTCTGAAAATAGATTAAAGAAGATGATCATTGATGTAAATTGTAATTGGTGTGTTTATATTTTATTTTTTTTCCTCCGTAAAGCTCCTTCGTGGAAAGAAGAAACATTTACAACTAGGCCCCCACGAATCTTTCCTTCATTTCCATGTTCATTCATATTTCATACAATTTACTCTTAATTTTATATTAAGTCATTTTGTTATTTTGATTTTTTTCAAAATCACTTTTTTCAATGGTACATTTTTTTAATAAAATAATTTTATACGTGAATTGATAATTTTTTAACTTATTAATCATATATTCTTTGAAAAAATCACTTTTTAAAAAATCACTTTGGAAATTAAAATCAAACAAAGACAGTTGTTAAAAAGTTGTGTTTTGAAGAATATTGCCATCTTTTGGAAGTCACTTCATTCTTGAAACCAATACGTGTGTGCCAAAACACGACTCCAAGTCAATCAATCAGAGATAGAAGATCCAAGTCAATGTTCAAGTCCTTCAGGGGCATGAGAAAAATTAATGAATCCCTGAATAAATTCTTCATATTTTCCCTCTTGATCACTAGCTTCTTCATGCACCACACACACACACACACACATATTTATATTTTTAACTGTTGTACTTGCTGGATTTGTTGGTTGTACCTTTCATTTGGCATTATCTGTTTCTACTGAGGCCTTCTTTTCTTTCTTTTGAGTCTCCTTTCGTTTCTTCAACCTCTGTTTTCATTCTTAAAAATATTTAATGCTCATTTTGACAATCAAAATTTTGATCTTTTTGGTCTTTAGGGATAAAAGTTCTAATTTTTTGGGGATTTGTTTTGGGGGTTTTAAGTTGATAAAATAACTTTTCTTGAAGAAACCTGCGCATTTGGTGTTGGAAATAAAAGAACTAAAGATTTGGATTGAGGGTTTGAAGTAGAATGAGATCCGTTAAAAGAAAAAGGCTGCATTTCAGCAATATCTACTCATTCAATTGTGTTAAAGGAGCATTTAAAGAAGATCATACTCAGATTGGAGGACCAGGTTTTTCTAGAATAGTGTATTGTAATAATCCAGATTGTTTGAAGGTCAGTCCTAGGAATCATTCAACCAATTATGTTAGGACAACTAAGTATACTGCTGCAAATTTCTTGCCCAAATCTCTGTTTGAGCAGTTTAGAAGAGTGGCTAATTTTTACTTTCTTGTTACTGGAATCTTGGCCTTCACGTCGCTTGCACCTTATTCTGCTGTTAGTGCCATTATTCCTTTGATGATAGTTATTGGGGCAACCATGGTGAAGGAAGGTATTGAAGACTGGCGGCGAAAGCAACAGGTAATTTTGAAGATTAATCTTGTTATTTTTTTTGTTCCCATTTTGTTGACTCGTCAACTGCGGGTCGACCTTCACGATAAGGTGGACCGGGTCGCTCTGTGTTATTTCTTTGCGTGTTTGTGATTTCGTTTTGATTATCATTACTATTGGAATCCATAACAAATTTTCCTTCTATTAGCTAGCTTATATTTGAGTTTTAAGAATTGTAATTCGCAGCTGATGTTAACTGTCTTGGCTCAAAAATAAAAAATAAAAAAGAACAATTTGACTGGTTTCTGGCATCCAATGAATTCCTAATATCTTCTTGTAATAATACTTGCGCTTTTGAAATTTTACAAATGTGTAGTTTTTAAATGATTTTCCACACATCAATATAGGTTTAATGGGCATCGATTATTTTAGTCAATGGGATTATATTTATGCACGTGTAAAATTTCCAGGATAATGAGGTGAACAATAGAAAAGTCAAGGTACATCGAGGTGGTAGAGCTTTTGAACAAACTGAATGGAGAAATCTAAAAGTGGGCGAGATAGTTAAGGTGGAGAAGGATGAATTCTTTCCGGCAGACCTAGTTTTACTTTCGTCCAATTATGAAGGTGCTGTCTGCTATGTAGAGACCATGAACCTTGACGGAGAGACAAATTTGAAACTCAAACAAGCATTAGAAGTGACTTCATCCTTAAACGAGGATGAGGACTTTCATGATTTTCGGGCCGTAGTTAAATGTGAAGATCCGAATGCTAATTTGTACAGTTTTATTGGAAGTATGGAACTTGGAAAACTAGTAAATCCTGTTTCACCTCGACAATTGCTGCTTAGAGATTCGAAACTGCGGAACACAGATTACATATACGGAGTTGTTATCTTCACTGGACATGATACAAAGGTTGTTATGAACTCTAGAGATCCTCCTTCCAAGAGAAGCAAAATCGAAAAGAAAATGGATATGATCGTCTACTTCTTATTTTGTGTTCTGTTTGTAATGGCTTTTTCTGGATCAGTTTACTTTGGCATTGTAACAAAACATGACTTAGAAGGTGGAAATAAAAGGTGGTACCTCCGAGCAGACAAAGCCAATGCTTTCTTTGATCCGAAGAGAGCTCCTATTGCTGCTGTATTTCACTTTCTCACAGCTTTGTTACTGTATAGCTACTTGATTCCGATATCTCTGTATGTATCGATAGAAATTGTTAAAGTTCTTCAGAGCATCTTTATCAATCAAGACATTCATATGTACTATGAGGAAGCTGACAAACCAGCACATGCCCGCACCTCAAACTTGAATGAGGAATTAGGCCAAGTTGATACTATACTTTCTGACAAGACGGGCACATTGACTTGCAATTCAATGGAGTTCATCAAGTTCTCCGTGGCTGGTACTGCTTACGGAAATGGTGTCACAGAAGTTGAAAATGCGATTACAAAAAAAATAGAATCTCCCTTGATAGTGAATGGAAAAAATAAAAAGTCTTTTATCAAAGGTTTCAGTTTTGATGATGAAAGGATCATGAATGGGAAATGGGTAAATGAGCCCCATTCAGACGTTATTCAGAAATTCTTTTGCTTACTGGCAATCTGTCACACGGTCATACCTGACATAGATGAAGACACAGGGATGGTCTTATATGAAGCCGAGTCACCAGATGAGGCAGCTTTTGTTATTGCAGCTAGAGAACTTGGCTTTGAATTCTTCAGACGAACACAAACGAGTGTATCATTGAATGAGTTGGATCCTGTGTCAGGCAAAAGAGTTGAAAGGTCAGTATCTTGTGTGTGTCGGCATTTTATTTCTCTTTTCATTGAGAGCATCCTTTCTGTAACGACTCATAGTGTCCCAGATTGCTAAGCTAAGGCTTGACTTGTGGACTTATAACTAGTACTGGAAGAAATCTCAGAGTCCTGTTCATGTTCCCAGACATGTCATATTATTCAAATATATTCAATCGAAAAATTTTCGAACATGTTCTTAAACAGAATTCTGATTGCTGCAGATCATACAAACTGTTAAATGTTTTAGAATTCAATAGTTCAAGAAAGCGAATGTCTGTGATAGTAAGAGATGAAGAGGGGAAGCTGTTATTACTCAGCAAAGGTGCCGACAGGTTTGTTCTCTCTTCTTTGTTGCTTATTGAAGCTTTACAATTCACATCCTCCACCATTTCTGATGATTTATTTCTTTGGCATGTTTTTTGCTCTATTTTTTGCCTAATTGCAGTATTATGTTTGAGAGGCTCGCCAAAAATGGAAGAGAGTATGAAGAGGAAACTAGGGATCATGTAAATCAGTATGCTGGGGTAGGATTGAGGACCTTGATTCTTGCTTATCGGGAACTCAGTGAAGAAGAATATATGGAGTTCAACAGAAATTTTTCAGAGGCCAAGAACTCAGTCAGCGCAGATCGTGAGGCAATGATTGATGAAGTGGCGGAAAAAATAGAAAAAGATTTGATTCTTCTTGGTGCAACGGCCGTTGAAGATAAGCTTCAACAGGGGGTGGGTTTTAAGACATTCTTGTAGAAAAGTCATAAGCTAGTTTTTAGAAATCACGAAGCAGATATTGATTTTTTTTTTTCTAAAATTCTTTTTCCTTGCAGGTTCCAGAATGCATTGACAAGCTTGCACAAGCAGGAATAAAAATATGGGTTTTGACTGGGGATAAGATGGAAACTGCCATTAATATTGGGTATATATATTTGTACCATTTGTTGTAAAAATATTTCAAGGTAACATTAAATTTCCAAAATATCTGACTGGAACCTCTGCAGTTATGCATGTAGCTTGCTCAGACAAGGAATGAAACAGATTATCATAAACTTGGATACTACAGAGAACTTTGCAGTGGGAAAAAGGGGAGAAAAGGATGCTATTGCCAAGGTAAATCCATGTCCTCCTTAAACATTTGCTATCATTTTAATGGCCAAAGTGAAAAAGCTAATTTACCCTAAGAAGTAAGAAACTATAAGAGAGAATCGTTATTCGAGATCAGCTTGTTATACAATTTCATCAGCCTTCTATGATCTGTGTTAAAAGTGGTATTGAAAGGGCGTGATTTCGTTTTCACATTAGGCTTCAAAGGAAAGTGTCCTCTGCCAGATTACTGAAGGGAAGGCTCGGGTTGCTGCATCAAGCTCTGCCTCATTTGCCTTGATCATTGATGGGAAATCTCTTGCATATGCATTAGAAGATGATGTGAAAAAATTATTTCTTGAACTTGCAATTGGCTGTGCTTCGGTGATATGCTGCCGTTCATCGCCTATACAGAAGGCATTGGTGAGTTTATATCCTATTAACTGAGTAACAGTCTAAACTCGCTCATTTCTCACCAATTTCTTCTCTTCGTAGAACTCTGATTTTCTGTTCAACTAGTAAAATTTCTTTCATTATCCAAAGGTAACAAGACTCATTAAAGAAGGAACCAAGAAGATGACTTTGGCAATTGGTGATGGGGCCAACGATGTAGGGATGCTTCAAGAAGCAGATATCGGAATCGGAATCAGTGGAGTTGAAGGAATGCAGGTGCAAAAGCTAATGGTTTAATGTTCCTTATTCAGAAAGCTTAATATAATGACTATGATTTGCCTCACATTTTGTACTGCTCATCTGAACATGTATCAGGCCGTCATGTCAAGCGATATTGCAATTGCTCAGTTTAGATTTCTTGAGCGCCTGCTTTTGGTGCATGGACATTGGTGTTACAGAAGAATCTCTTCAATGGTAATTAACTTCAAGGCTTTATAATGAGATACACATGTTTAATATATGATCCGTGAATTACATTTCATATGGCATTGTTTGATTTTCACGTACCTTTTGGTGCAGATATGCTACTTTTTCTATAAGAATGTCACATTCGGTGTCACCGTCTTCCTATACGAGGCATATACATCATTTTCCGGACAACCTGCATACAATGACTGGTTTTTGTCCCTTTACAATGTATTTTTCACGTCATTACCAGTGATTGCTCTAGGGGTTTTTGACCAAGACGTGTCTGCCAGATTTTGTCTAAAGGTACTCCTTTTATCCAATATGGCGTTAATTTAATTTTCTTCCAAGTCAGTGCTAGATGTTTCGTCCACCATATACAGTGACGAGCCTGTTTCTAAATCTAAAAGGAAAAAAATGTTAAAATGATTCCTCATAAAGATTTCTCATTGGGTAAAAATTCTAAATAACTTCTGAAATTTTTTAGTTTTTACCAGAAACTGTTTAGACATGTCCTTGATATTCAAGAATGTTTACTTGTTCCTCATTTTTTGCTTGCTTTCACATGGCAGTTTCCTTTGCTATACCAAGAAGGCGTGAAGAATGTCCTCTTCAGTTGGCGCCGTATTATTGGCTGGATGTTAAATGGACACTGCAGTGCTGTCATTATCTTCTTCTTCTGTATAAAGGCACTAAATCCACAGTCCTTCAATAAGGATGGGAAACTTGCCGAGTACCAAATTTTAGGTGCGACAATGTACACCTGTGTCGTGTGGGTTGTGAACTGTCAGATGGCACTTGCCATCAGTTACTTCACCATAATTCAGCATATTGTTATCTGGGGTGGAATTGCTTTATGGTATCTTTTCCTCTTGGCATATGGGACTATGCCTGCTAGCATTTCCACAACTGCATACCGAGTTTTTGTTGAATCTCTTGCCCCATCACCCTCTTTCTATGTAGTCACAATCTTTGGGGTTATATCGGCCCTAGCACCGTACTTTGCATACACCTCTATTCAAATGAGATTCTTCCCAATGTACCATGAAATGATACAGTGGCTAAGACACGACCTTCAATCAGAGGACCCCGAGTATTCTAATTTGGTGAGACGGAGTTCTGTAAGTCCCATAACTGTTGGTTTTAGTACTGCTCATTCATTGGCACGAACTAGTCCATCCAAAGATAGAAAATCGTAATCATGTATAAAATTTGCCGGCGTATCACTTGATTGCTTGCGTGTGACTCTTGTGGTGCTGTACATATATATCCATAGAGGTTTCGCGATGAGAAGTTTGTAGAGGTGTATAAATTAGATTTACAGCATCTTACACTTGTTTGTATATTTTGACATTATCATCCATGAGTAGTCTTTGTATCGATTAGTCCAATTATGTATATTGTACAATTCAGGATATCATAATATGGAGAAAAACAGGTTGTGATTAGGTAATATTCATGAAATAAGATCAGGATATCCTTTTTATCCGAGATTTTATATAATGTTTTAGTCTCTTCAACATTCTAATGAATTTTTGGCTAGAACTCTGCTTAGTGTACATGAAAAGAAGAATATATTAGTTGAAAATTGTTATGTTTGTGACTCAAATTCCATTTGATTTGGATGTTTGATTCATGGAGAAAACTTAGATAATGTAGGTTTAGAAATTCGAATTGATAAGAGATCAAATTTCATCATGGATTAAGATTTTAATTGGGATATGGACTTTGGAATGGATAAAAACGTGTTTGGAAGCGTTTTGGATGCATTGGGACAAAATCGGAGCACCGAGGAGTCGAGACACGGTGCACGGCTCAGGGAGCACAAAACAGCAACAACGAGAGGAAAAATTGACTCTTAGTTGGTTTTTTATACGATTTTTGTGTTCTATTTCATCCATAACTCTAAGATTTGGCTTCTATATATACTCCACATGGTGAAGGCCCTTCATAAACGAAAAAAAAAATGGATAACAATTAGACAATTGTTATATATATTAGAAACTTGAGAGAATTGTTTAGATTTAAATCGAGAAAATCAAATTTTCTAAAGACAAGTTTAGCTTCTTGGTATGATAAATTCTTATCTTCTTCCACAAAAATCTTGATTGTTATGCGATTCATTAGTTTTTATATTGCTCATATTATTCTCGTCTTTAATTATTTGACCAGATTCTCAACAAAGTGGTATTCGAGGGATTCTGATATCTTGGTTAGTTAATAACAAATTTTTATTTTAACTCATATAATGTTTTCATCGCCCTCACAATTCATAACAATTTTCATACCACAATTTTTGCTCCATAATAGTTTGTTATCATCATCACTATAAAATTGCTAAACTATATCCTCAACTGAATATTAATTTTGATAAAGTAGCCTCTTAATCTTACGAGAATGATTGAAATATGGAAACGTTAAAAATTTATTTTCCGACTAACCTTACAAGACAGATAGCAATAATTCCATGCCAAATGGAACAGACAGAAAAATTGTTTTCAAATACAGTGACCAAAGTGAAAAAGTTAGGTTACTAATAGAGTTGGTGACTAATTGAGTTTTTAGCCGGTGATGAGAACACCAAAATAATTAGTTAACAAATCTTTGGGTAGACATCCTATTTTTCGGTAAAGGATGAACATGCCGTTTTTTGGAACGAATTGGCTGGTTCCTTATTTGTTTTATCGTTTTCTAATTTCAGTTTCCAAGAAACTCAACTGGTTAGGATCGCTCTCTAGTGAAATTGAGAGATCTTGGCCAATCATATTCTAAATGATTATAGTAATTTTGTCGGTCCAAAGATGGAATGCCTAATCAAAATACAATAAAAAAATTTAAAAAATATTATTCTTTTTTATTTACATGTTAAAATTATCGTTGAACGTAGCTGTTAAGCTAAGCCAAATGTGCTCTAACTTCTCATCCAGGTACGTGAAGCCCTATTTAACGAATTCCCATAAACTATCAAACGCCGCTTTGTCCTACATATCCTTTGTAACAAAGAAACCATGAAAAAAAAAAAAAAATATTCCACCATAAAGATTCAAAAAGTTGAGTTTCTTGCAAGCTCTCAGTAACGGAGTCAGACATTTTTTTATTATGAAGTCAAAAATTAGGTTACAAAAAATATTTTTAGTGAATTGCATGTCTTTAATCTCTTATCCATTATATAGTATGATAACATCGCAGCAGGTTCAATGACGAATTCAGGATTGAAGGTCAGCTAGGGCGATCGTTGACAACAATCCATTGTCGTAATAGCGATATTTGTTATACTATATTAGTTCTAAGGAGTTTATGAGCTTCTTGCCTAATTCAATCTCATATTTTACTGTCTAACATTAAAAATACTTTTAAAATAGAATATTAAAAATATCATTGTCAGCACATGCAATTTTAGAATTATACTAAAATGCCACAGAAATTCACCTTGTGAAATCTAATCTACTCTTTGTTCCGTTTCTTGGCACGAGATAATCCAACAAATATTTATTTCTGTAGTTTATTTTCTCATTTTAAAGAAGCATAATATATTTGATTATGGTCATTGTGGCTTCTGTTCAGCTAAAATCCTAAGAATAAATAAACATGATTATTGGTATTGTACATTGTGAACTCAAGAAGTTTAAAACCTAATTGCTCTTGAAATTGCATTGTATAAGAAAGTGTAACTCACTTTATGAAGTTCCAAATGTTGATCTCTCTACGCTGCTTCAAGGAGCAAATTCCATTATGAATTAGGCCGCATAAAAATGACACACCCCACCCTGCAAAAACCAACAAATTTAATAGACAAAACAATCCAAGTAATAGTCATTGGAGGTAACAGTTATCTTCAACGGTGCAAAAAATATTTTATGTTAATATAGATAGATAATAAACATTAACTGGCACTACAAACAAATTCACATTGTAATTTGAATCTGCTAAATTCATCTCCAAACCATTTGAAATCCCTGATTTTGTGTTCTTCTTAGCATCAGCTAAATGCTATTAATTTTATGGTAGATTCAATTAAATAATTTATTCAATCTCAAGCCTTATCAATTATTTCAAAATCCTCCGATTTTCACTTAAAATTTACCTCTCAAATCTCAATCATTCAAATTTGGCCAAAACCATACAATCTTTGATTGTAGCCATAAACATAAATTTTCAACTATCATTTTCAAATTTCCACCAGAATCTACTTCTCTCAACTCCAAATGGTGAAAACTCGTTCATTTTAGCTAAGGCATTCCACATAAAAAGTTACATAGTAATTTGTGAAGAAATACTTAACGACAGTGGCAGTGTGCGTCTACAATAGTGGGAGGTAATAGGACTCGAGACGGGAGGTATAATATAGGGTATGGAATTGGGCATTAGGCTTTCGTGGGTGTGAAATTAGAAATATCGTACAATCAGCAATACCAATGTAATTTTTCCCAAATTGAATTCAAATAATGGGCCATTATTTAAAAAAGGGGGCCCAACTAAAGAAAGCCCATGATATTTAAAAAAAAGGGTCCAACAAGGCAACAACTCATTTTCTTCATCCCCCCTTCTACCCTATCTTCACGGCGCCGGTTCTGTTACTTTACCTCGCCACTGCTCCCGCGCGCCGGTCTTCTTCTTCCTCATACTTGTGCACTGTTCTCGACGGATCCAGCACGGACGGCAGCGGACGCTGAGTCCTCCCCTGTGTAGGTTAATTAGTTATTAATCCTGATTTTCATCAAATAATCAAGCATATAGAGATAGGTATTCTCATTTTACGTAAAAAAAAATATTATTACAAAGGACTTGGAAGTAAATTATATACCGAAGATCAAGTTGCAAATATCTTAACTAATCCTCTTATTAGTGAAATTTGCAACACTTTTCGTGCCAAGCTTACTGGTCCACCCTAGCTAAGCTTGAGGGAGGATATTAGTGATGTTGTTGACCAACATTATATTTGACCAAGTATTGTAATTATTAATGTGCAAAAAAGTGTAATGTGTACGTAAGACCTTTTTACTCTTTGCATGTAAACCATCATATGGCTCTTGTACGATGTATCGTTCATTATTTACTTATATTTTTATACTCCTTTTTCTCTCTTCAAAACCCTAACTTTTGTATTTTCTTGAGATCTTTAAAATTTATTTTTTTCTCAAATTTATTTCTAATCACACATTTTCTTAATAAAATAATTTTGTATGTGGATTTATATTTTTTTTTTCTATTTTTTAACTACACGTTCTCCAAATATATTACTTTTCACAAATCTCATTCTTAAAAAATCAAAATCGAACAGACTCTAATTAATATTATAGCCATAATCAATTATTTCTGGGACCAATTGAGGACTTTAAACATATCCTAAGTATTATCACAATTTTCGTGTGCGAGTGTATTTTTTTTTTTCCAAAGTGACAAACAAGTCTTCTGCCTTAATTTTTAAAGTAATGTTATTCAACATCGCTAATATTTATTATCAAGCACTAGTCATATTAAATTATATGTTCAATTAAATAAAGAAAATTACGACCCATTTAATAGGAACTATGATATGCTGACATCTAAATTGGTGTTTAATACTATGGTGCTAGATAACATTTTTTAAAATATAGTATTACATTAGTTTATTAGGTAATTCAAACATCAAAACGTCAAAATATGTTGCCTAACATGATAAACATTTTAACTCAAAACATTTTAAATTGAAATAATAAAGTGGAACAAATTTGATGGTTTGCTAATTTAAGAAAATATAGTTTACTTATAGATTCCATTAGTTATTAAATAAAGTTCATATATTTTCAAATTAATTACTTAAATGATATACATGACATTAAAATAAAAATTGTTAAATTTATTTATTTTTACATCACACGTTATTAAAATCATTAATCAAATATGTACATTTTTGAAATCTTAATTTGTTTAATTAATATAATAACGTTCATCGAAAATAAATTAAAAGATAAATTAGCTGATAAAATATAGGATTGCAATATTACATCATGACAACAACATAATTTTTTGGCAATTTCTTTTATGATTTTAATACTTTTATGGCCAGGCGGTCCAATTACACAGGTTAATTAGTGTGACATTTGCCGTTATGAATCATGTCTTGAAAGGGAGGGCGGGCTTGTTGTAACTTCTAATGATGATAATTTATGAGAATCACAATCAAAATAGTACACTCAAATAATAAAAATTATATTCGAACGGTTGAACAATAGATCGATCACCTCGGGCTCAGTATATCACCAAAGAACCGAATCAAACACTCCCAATTCACAAACACAAATCCCACAAACTTAATCCCAATCGGTTGCTTTCTTGACTAGCCCACAAAGGACGGAGTATGAACTATGTGCAGCCTCTAAAACTAGCCACAAAGGCAGGAAATAAAAAGGGGAAGAAGAGGCTCAACAGAGGAGCTGTAACTACCGATTTCTCTCCACACACAAGCAAGGATGCAATATATGTTTCATACACCCTAAGCCAACAAACCAAGAGTCAAAACATATATGAATAGAAGTGGGCTTTTAAGTTAGGAATTAATTAAGCCTAATAGTTAATAGGTAGTGGGTAAGTAGGCTATCGACTTAAGAAGCCATCCAAGGTTTACAAGTTGGACCATGAATAACACTAATTAAATTAGATTACTTCAAATAGCCCAAATAGATTGTAAGATTGGATTGAGCGATTGTGGTTGATATTTCACTTTACTCATCGGTCGAGACCTATGAAATATAATTCAAAAAATGATTTAACATTATCGCCCGAGATTTATTGGATATAAAAAAACCCAACATGAACCATTACTATATTCTACGAAGGCTAGATGCTCGAGCTTGACGTTGCAAGTCTTTGTTGATGGAAGGCAATATTAGCAACTTGATCATGTTTGAGCTCGACAACTTTATCTTGCTTCAAGCTTATATGATCAACTCATTCGATCTCCACTTGTAATTTAAATTTTGTACGAAACCAAGATACACGACTGGGAGACATATGACACAATTTGTGGCTATAACTCAGAACTATATGAAACATGCTTAACAATGAGCGTGGAACCTTCTCTTTCCATTTGCAGCGATATGTACTTACTTTACATCCCCTCCATTTGTAGCGATATGTTACGTGCTTTATATCCCCAATAATTATGTAAGAATCGTTGTTAATTGACCTAATTATTAAATTTTTTATATTTTTACAACAAAAATTAGAACATGGGGCAAAAAAATAGTTATTTCCGTAAATATCCCAATAAATAAATAAATACACCTTAATGTTTAAGGAACCATAAACAAATTGATCAAGGTTAATCAAGTTCAATCATATTCTTGTTCACTAACTCTTTACCTATAAAACTTTGATATGTAAATGAAAAATCGAGTTTCACACTGGATACCACTTAATAATTCACGGATTACTAATTTAACGGCTTTTAAATTATCGAATGGTTGTTACTTATCCGTTTTTAGTTTTGACCATATCTGTGTAATTAATCAATCAAAAGCAATAAGTCACTTTAAATTATTTCTAGATGATTAAGCATACAAGTTCGATTATCCTATATTTGAATACCACAATAATAAGAAAAACAGTGATAAACACCGATATGATGACGGAGAAATTCCAATTGGATAAAAATTTCGGGACCACGCCAATTACCTCCACTATAGACAATACGGAGTGAGTTACAATCAGATGTTATCTAGCCAACTCTACTAGACTTCCCGATCTATTTCCTGCTAACTCCAATGTCTACTCCAAGACCTGCTTTAATTGTCTTTTCCCAACGAAATTTCAAGAACCTGCTCTAAGACCTTGTGCTCTTCCTGCGCTTGTAGTCCAACCTCTCTCAACCTCTAGAAACTTTTGAAATCCAATTGAGAAATTACATTCCTATGACCAATAGGAAGTAAATGGTGTTTCAAATACAATGGGTTTGATATTTTTTCCAAATATGTGATTGTATGATTTCAAGATGAAAAGATGGAATCAATGTATGAATCGTCCCTTGGATTTTCAAAGAATGATATGAATGTGTTTAAAGAATAAGCACAATGAACAACCACCACACAATTCATGCATAGGTTTGGGTATTTATAGAAGAAGATAATTGGATTGAATGGGCAAAAAAAAATACTTCAAAATAGCAAATTAGGGTTTTTCGACCTGTCTCTTGAGCGTGAAGCTGACGACAGGCGAGCGACACACAGTCACTTTTGGGGAAAAACCCTAAAAACTGCTACTTATCTAATTAATAGAATTCTTTCAAGTGCTATTGATTTTTAAATCCCCGAAACACTATGGTCTAGAAAGTCTTCATATTATTCTAAGGTTAAAGTTTTTAGTTGTGCTATATACTATCATCGAAATGAGGATAAACTTGAATCCAGATCTTTAAAATGTGTTTTTTTGAGTTATGGAGAAAAAACTAAGGGTTATAGACTTTAGGTAAAAGGAAATAATGGAATTAGAGTCATCATTAGCATAAATGTTATTTTTGATGAAAGTCAGTTTCCCTTCGAAGTTTTCTTAATAAAAAATCAGATGAATTTGTTCCTTTTAAAGAAATGGCTGGAGAAAATCAAGAAAGACTTCATTTGACCAAATGATTTGATTGAGGTGGAGACCACTCAACCTGAAACAAATCAATCTCAAGATGAATCTGAAATTGAAGATCAAACCCAAACTACTTCTTTTGATGATTATTAGTTAATAAGGGATACAAGTAGAAGGAATAGGTTCATTTTTACCAGAATCAATACTAATGAATTTGTAACCCTACATTCTAATTGGAATTTGTGAATTTTGAACCTACAACCTTTGAAGGAATAGGTTCATTTTGAACCTATCAATCTGGATTTTGGTTGATAAGCCAAAGAACCAAAAGGTTGATGATTGTAAGTGGGCTTTCAAAGTTAAAAAGGGTGAATCTAATGCTGAATGCAAAACATATAAAGTTAGACTCGTGGCTAAATGACTCACACAAAGAGAGGGTATTGATTATAATGATATCTTCTCATCTATTGCTAAGTACACTTCAATCAGAATACAGCTTGCCTTAACAGTTCATTTCAATTGAGAACTGGACCAGCTATATAAAGACTCCCTTTCTAAATGATGATTTTGATGAAACCATTTATATCAATTAACCAAAAGGTTTTGAAGTAAACTCTAAATCAAAAAAATGTTTGTCTACTGAAGAAGTCTCTTTATGGCTTAAAATAAGCACTAATGCAATGGTACAAGAAATCTCATTCATATGTTTAGAACTTGGGGTTCCTTAGTAACTTTGATTCATGTTTCTTCTTCAAAGGGTCATGTAGACCTGATTTTATCTACTTACTTTTATATGTTGATGATATGCGCATTGCTTGTCATGATAGATCTGAAATTAATTTTGTTAAATCAAAACTTACAACTGAATTTGAAATGAAAGATCTTGGTCAAGCTAAAAGAATTTTAGACATGGAAATCAAAAAATAGAAATATTGTGTTTTGTATGTGAATCAAAGCTCTTATGTGAATAAAGTACTTTCAAAGTTTGCTATGACTGATTACAAATATGTTACTTTGTCTATTGCCAATCATTTTAAATTTTCTAACAAGCAATCTCCTAAAACTGATGAAAAGTTTGATACAATGAGTAAAATACCTTATGCTAATACTATTAGATTCATTATGTACCTTATAATATGTACCCGACCAGATTTAACTAATAGTATAAGTATCTGAAGTAGATTTATGGCAAATCCAAGTAAAACACATTGGTTAGATATTAAATGGATGCTAAGATATTTAGAGGGCTCGCTTGACTTAGATTTAAAATTTCAAAGGTGTAATGAAGGTGTTATTTTGAAGGGGTACACTGGCTCTGATTTTGCAGGTGATCTGGATAAGATAATATCGACTTCCTCCTATATTTTTACCCTTTGTGATGTCTGCATTAGTTCGAAGTCTCAATTGCAAAAGCTTGTGGCTTTATCTTACAATGAATCTGAGTACATTGATACATATGATGCAATGAAAGAGGGACTTTGGTTAAGGGTTTATTAGATGAAATTGGTTTTGTAAATAGAGTAGTTAGAATTTATACAGATAATCAAAGTACTATTCATTTGAGAAGGAATCCTATATATCATGATAGAACTAAGCATCTTGACATTAAGTTTCATTTTTGTTAGAAACATGGTTGAAAAAGGTTTGATTAATCTAGTTAAATTCCAACTGAGTTTGACCCATCTGACATTGGTACTAAGGTTTTACCTTTGAATAAATTCATAAATTGTTTGAAAATTCTGAACATCATATAAAGGTAATGAATCTAGTGAGTTAGTTTAATTTTTATTTTATTTTTGAAACTTACACTAACTTGAACTATTTTTCTTTTACAGGTTTTATAAAGCAAATGAAACAAGCAAATTGTATCTTGAATCCACAAATGAATACAAAGAATAGTTCAGCAAGACGGAGATTGTTGTATTATGGCAGCCTCACTATTTTGGTATTGGGCCTCTCTATTTTGTCATGGGTTATTGTATGTGTTGGGTTATTAGGTTATTTGATAAAAGCGCGCGGTTTGAAAATGTAACTTTTGCTTCAAGTGGTTGGTTGATCTTGGTCTTACATGTGGCATTCTTGTGACCGTTGGATCTGATATTTTTGGTAGACTATATAAGAGTCTCTCTAGACTCTTCGATTGTACTATATTGTGTGTTTCTATGTATTTCTTCGTATCTTCTCTATGTTCTGTACTTTTCAACTTCTTCATGATTTGTTCAATCTCTGTCAATCTTTGTGATATAATCTTGGTCGTATTTGGTGTACTATCATTGTAGAGATTGTGAAGAGAGTCATTTATTGTATAGAGAGGTGAGAGAAACTCGAGTGAAGAAATTTTGTACTGTTCTTAGTGGATTCGATTGTAATCTACTTTGTAGAAACTCAATGTAGTGGTTAAGTCTTTGGCTAAACATGTGAGCCCTAAGGGGTGAAAAATCTTGTGTTCTCTTTAAATTTCTATAATTTTCTTTACTACCAATGATTTTCGTTTACAAACTTTGACTCTGAGACCAACAAAATATATGTAGCATAGGGCTCATAATAAGCCACAAAATTATGATTTATCTATGTAGCATGAGTACTTTTGTAAGGAATTAATCGAAAAACTGCCAACCTGCCAAATCGAATTGAAATCATGGTCTTGAAATCATTGGTTTGAGTTCTTGTGGACCTTTCAACTTTTGAACCCATCAATATTTTAAAAACTCGTTTAAGATTAAACCGAACCATTCATATAAAAAAATAATATTAATACTAATGCCATAGCACCAACCCTTTGCCACATAAAGTCGGAAAACAAGATATTAAACATTTTTTGTACATCATTACAGCAGATTTTTTATTTTTTTGGTCAAAATCAATGACAATTTTTATCCATATCATCAACTTTTTGTAACACTGATAGTATATTATGTTGTAATATGACAATAATTATGTTAAAAACAAGAATCACATATTTTAAATTGATAGTTCGAAATTCTTACATGCGGAAGACATTTTGTGTGTGCGAATATTATTGGCTAGATCTTCCTCTCCTTGCTCTTGAAAAATAATTAGCTGTCAATGAGGCAAGCCAATAAAACGATATGGAGAGGAGAGAAGACCTAGCCTTTATATATGAAATTATAAAGTCGTCTCATTACCGACTCTAGCCCTAATTAGGGTTTACATAATTTTGGCCCACATACTTAAAATTACTATATTACAAAAATATAGTCCGTAAGGTGTACAATGGTCCAAGTGATCACTAATATATTGGGCTTAATCACAGTATCATTGCAAACCATATATCTAACGTGTAAAATTCACAATCAAATGAAAGCTCATATAAAGAATTATTCTAACATTCTCCTACTTGGGCAAACATTAGATTGTTATAGAACAAAACTTTTAACTTTCGGATCAGACTGCACAGGTGGCCACACAAGTATAGTTGCAATGATGACACCTACACAACATGATTCGGTCCAACAAGAATGTCAACATTGAACATAGAAGTCGTTACACCAATCAAATGATATAAGACCACTCCACAGCTACAAATGCCAACATCATTATCGACATGGATCCCCATCCTCCAACCTATGTGGTAGTATGCAGTATAAACTTAACACCAAATGTGATAAAAACAATTGTGCTAATTCATATCAGTCCCCAAAATACTTCTAATCAAAATGAAGTCACATGTCTCTAAAAGAGACTCATCTTATGTCTTTAATTGTCACATCTCGAGATCAAAAATAATATCATAAAAAAGAAATAAGTCAAATGCATGCTCAAAATAGTTTATGGATAGGAAAAAATTATATTTTATTATTGGAAGTGGTTGTACCCGAAAAACATATAGATTACCTACGTACCCTGTGAAGGGATCAAACCAAAATGTAGTTCTCTTATATAAATAACTCACACTAACCAAAAATATCAAAGGTTTCCACAATACTCATATTAACAACATGTGTCGTAAAAATTTTAGGAGCGAGTCCCTTAGTCAAAGGATCTGCAATCATCGCCTATGTATTAATATGCTCTATTTTTGTCTGCCTTTCCTTGACTCTGTCTTTGACCACCAAATATTTGATGTTGGTGTATTTTGATTCACTAGAACTTTTATTGTTTCTTGAAAAAAATACTACTGCACTATTATCACAATAAATAGTGATTGGCTTGAAGATGGAGTAATAAATTTCAGCCCAGAAATAAAATTTCTTAATCAAATGACTTGAATTGTAGCTCCATAACATGCTACAAATTTAGCCTGTATAGTAGAAGATGCTACTAGAGTCTGCTTAACACTTTTCCACGAGATAGCACCACTAGCCAACATGAAAATATAACCTGAGGTTGATTTCAAATTATCTTGACATCCATCAACATCTGAGTCTGAGTAGCCTATTACCTCAAGGTGATTTGAAAGCTAGAAAGTGTAACTTTCAGTTTTCTTTAAGTATCTCATAACTTTCTTAGCCGCTTTCCAATATTCTTGCCCTGGATTCGACTGAAATCTACTCAGAACACTGACCGCATAAGCAATATTCGATCTAGTGCAAACTTGAGCATACATCAAACTCCCCATAGCACTAGCATATGGTATCATTTTCATAGATTCTCTTTCTAGCTCATTCCTTGGACATTGAGCTTTCTTAAACTTATCCCCTTTTATGATAGGTACATCACCAGGTACACATTTCTGCATATTGAATCTTTCTAGAACACGTCGTATATAAGCCTTCTAAGAAAGTCTCAACACGCCACGATTTCTATCACAATGTATTTCAATACCAAGCACATAAGTAGCTTCTCCAAGATCTTTCATTTCAAAATTAGCAGATAACATTTTCTTTATCTCATGAAGTAACCTCAAGTCACTGCTAGCAAAAAAAATGTCATCAACATAGATGACAAGATAAAGAAAATTTCTCCCTCTAATTTTGAGATAAATGCATTGATCAACTATAGTTTCAACAAAACCAAAAGAAGTCACAATCTCGTTAAACTTCAAATACCACTGTCGTGATGCCTATTTGAGGCCATATAAGGATTTATTCAACTTACATACCAAATTTTCTTTTTCCTTCATAACAAAACCTTCTGGTTGTCTCATGTAAACCCTTTCCGAAAGATCTCCATTTAGAAAAGTTGTTTTAACATCCATCTGATGAAGCTCCAAATTATAGTGTGCCACAAGTGCCATGATAATTTGAAAAGAATCTTTGGATGAAACAGGTGACTCAGGACGTTCAACAAGTTCTCAAACTTTATTCTGTTCCATAGAATTCATTTCATCTTCCATTAGCATTTATCCATTTATGTGACTCAGGACTTGTCAATACTTGATTAAAAGAAACAAGGTCAACAATATGCTCAATACTAAAATCACTCTCCAACAAATATGTAATATAATCACTGGGCAATGCAGACCTTCTTTCCGTTTGCGATCTCCTAACCTGTGGCTCAGTAACTGACTCAATCGTTGTTAGTGGAGGAACCTGAACTTCATCTTAATGCCGTGGTTCTTTAGTAACAATTTCAATTGGTTAAAATATAACTCTCTCATGTATAACAGGAACTGGAACAATAACTGGACTCGGTTTAACAAAAATTGCTTTAACGTAGAACTCCTACTATCACTAGAATCATTTTGGCAATTCTGGTGCCACGGTTTGGACAATAAAACTTATATCCTTTTGATCTCTCTGGGTACCCAATAAATTAACCAGGAGTGAATTTTGGGTCTAATTTCTTCTCAAATGGATTATAAATTATCACCTCAACTCGACATCCTCAAACTCTGAAATGAGCTAAACTTGGCTTACGTCATGTCCACAACTCGAAAGATATCTTTGCAACAGCTTTACTTGAAACTCTATTCGAAATATACATAGCAGTTTTCAAAGCTTCGCCCATAGATATTCTGACAAATTTGTTCTACTCATCATGCTCCTGACCATGTCTTTTAGAGTCCGATTACGTCTTTCAGAAACGACATTCTGTTCAGGTGTTCCTAGCATGGTATATTGAGTCACTATGGCACATCCTTGTAAAAACTTTGCAAAATCACTCATGTTTTGACCAGACTCGTCATACTTCTCATAGTACTCACAACCACGATCAGATTTTACAACTTTGATACTTTTCCCACGTTGTTTCTCTACTTCCATTTTGAAAATCTTGAATTTCTCAAGTGCATGAGATTTATCATTTATCAAGTAAACATATCCATATCGCGAGAAATCAATAATAAAAGTTATAAAATATGGTGGAAGGCAAATGTCCACTAATATCAGTATGTATGAAGTCCAAAATACCGGCACTCCTAATGGAACCTTTCCTAGTAGATTTAGTCAAATTTCCTCTTATACAATCCACATAAGTGTCAAAATTAGAAAAGTTAAGAAAGGAAAGTATCTCAACTTTAACCAATATTTCCATATGTCCTTTGAAATGTGACACAACCGCTTATGCCACAACATGGAGAATGATTTATGTATTAAAGACCTTTTCTTTAACACATTTGCAACACAAAAGACTTCACCAAAAGAAATCAAAGACAATTTATAAGCCATCACATAAGAGGTTATTTCCAATCAAACGAGAATCATAAAACAATTCAACCATTCCATTATCAAAGTTAAAGGAAAAACCATAAGCATCAAGTTTCAATATAAAAATTAAATTTCGTCTCATTGACGGTATAAAAATCGTATTTTCTAAAACAAAAGAGAAACTAGACTCCAAAGACAACGTTACTACTCTTATGAACTCAACCTTCACTTGAACTTCATTCCCAACGCACATGCTTACTTCATTCTCACTTGACCTCCATTCTCTTGTGAACCCCTGCAAGGAATTCGCAATATAAATACTGACTTCCGAGTCTAACCACCAAGAATTCAAAGTAACATCTACAAAAGAATACTCAAAATAAACTAAGACCAATGCTCCACTTGACCATCATACCTCATATTCATTAGTTTGTCCATCAGATCTCCAGTTTCAGCTTTATCAGACCCAACAAATCACACTCCCATGACATCCACTAAACTTTTAGCATTTTCATTATCCAGAATAGCACCTATTATAGAATCGGATATGGAGCGCTTAATAATTTTCAAACAAAGTTTATTAGACATTTCCCACTTTTCATACTCAGCCACATATTCAGAAGTGCTTTTATCTGTGGGTTTCGAAAGCTATTTCTCCATTGCAAAATCCAACTCCAAAAGACCAAGTGCTATTTCTACATCTCGTTTCCATCTCACATAATTATTCTCAGTCAAGATTTCAATAGCAGACAATTAACTCGAAAGAGTTGAGGCATTTAAAATTGTGAAAACATAAAATAACATATTTAATATCATTTAAACATAATGCTTGTAAGCAATGGATGATAACATGTCCGTCTAATTAACATAGGCTAAATTAGTCAGTCTGTAATCAAAGTCAAAATCAAATGAACATTATTACGGTAAGAGCCTAGATGCATATTGTAATGTCACATTTGAGTTAATGATATAACATACTGTAAGGTACTCTTAAAACACATAATTAAGTTAGTTAACAAAACAAATTGATTTTCGAAACACCAACACCTTTGGGCAGAAGGATATTTCTAAACCAAATAAACTCATTAACTGTCTTATGCCAATTTTCAAAAAAATATCGCATGTAATAACATATTTGGGCAAGCTACTATATGTAATAATTCAAAATTGCGTTGCTAACGTCCAAAGTTATTTATTATTATTATTATTATTTTGAAGAAAATCAAATAAATAACAATGAGTGTATCACTTTGGTAGCTACCACCCATTTTTATTTCAAAATATTTCTCTTAATGGGAGAACTAAAACAGACTTGAAGTCCACGATAAAATAATAATCATGCAACATAATCACAATTTTCAACCGACGAAAAGCAAAATTCATGTGCGATAGTGAGACGAAATTGGCAACTAAATTTCAATTTATAAAAATAAAATTTAAATGGACAAATAATAACAACATTTAAATGTTTCAAAAAAATAGAAAGTCGTCATTTTTAAATATAATTTTAGATTTAGGTCGAAATTGAAATATATGTAGATCAAATCCCATTTTAAAAATTCAAATTCAATATTTCAAAATTGCAAAATTGACCCTAAAATTCAAATTATGAAAAATGCCTCAAAAGGATCACAAATTGCGGAGAAGCCCCGTCCCCAAATCCATTGAAACCGACCTAAAAATATAACCCTTGGGCTTTCCCCTCTTCTCTTACGTCGCCGCCGAGCCAGTTTTTATTATTATTTCCAAACAGCCCACGACCGGCGAATAAATCGGTGGCCGTGAGCTACGTTTGCTGCAGTTGACGCTGCAGCGCCCCCGTTGCAACCCCAAACGATCAGCGGCACTTGTCGCTGATGTAGGGATGAACGCTGCTAACTGGCGGGTAGCGGCGCTGCTCCCTCACACGGTGATGCATACGCAACCACACAGCAGTGCACACCAATCTATACATATACACGGGTTCATTCATACCAAACTTGTTAAGGGATATATATCCCATATCGAATAAAGATATTGACACAGACCAATTAATAAAGATCTTGGACTACTCATCTGAAAAAGGTTGACCTTTTAAGATAGACCCCCAAATCTTAACATGGTATCAGAGCTACTCTGGCTGATCCCACTCGATCCTTTATAACTTCTTCAAGTGCATCCTCCACTACCTTTGTTATTCCCAACATTACACCTTTGGTCTCTGTCAAACTAGATGGAACCAACTATCTCAACTGGACTACTCAGTTTATTCCAGTACTGCGTAGCCATGATCTCCTAAGCATTGTTGATGGCTCAGATATCTGTCCTTCTTAATTTGTTGTTGATGATACTGGGAAAACAACATATGATCTCAATCCTGCCTATTTATTATGGCAGAAAAAGGATCAATTTATTTTGGCATGGTTGAATGCCACATTATCTGAGAAAGTCCTGTCTACAGTTTATGGACTGACCACATCTCGCCAAGTCTGGACTACCTTGGCAAATCGATTTGCTCCCCATTCTCGTTCTCGAATCTTGCATCTCAAGAGACAACTTCAGACCTTGAACCAAGGGTCTCAAAGCTGCTCTGACTATTTATTAACTGCTAAAAGCTGTTCTAATCAACTTGCAGCAGTTGGGAAATCTGTTGATGAAGAAGATCTGATCTCATATATAGTGGGAGGCCTAAATCCTGCTTATCATCCATTTATCACCTCATTGAACTTTGCAATCCGTAACACTACTATTAGCTTTGATGATTTTCAAGCTGAATTGCTTAATTATGAGCAACTCCTTGAGGCACAACCCAAACCTATTGCAGTAGACAGTAGTGTTACTTTCTTCACACAGAAGCCAAAGCAGCAGCAGTACCATAAGAGAAAATTTTTCCAGCAACAACACTATTCTCAACAACAAGTTAATTCTCCCAACAACTCCTCCATATCATCTATTCAGCAAGGTTCAAAATTCTCTACCAATCCTAAAATATTTTCTACAAATCGACAACCTTGTCAAATTTGTGGGAAAACAAGTCACCAGGCACTTGACTGTTACCAAAGGATGAATTTTTCCTACCAAGGTTGTCATCCTCCCTCTCAGCTAGCAGCATTAGCAGCACAGACACGTGCCTCTCAAGAGGTTGAACATCCGTGGTATTTGGATAGTGGTGCCACCAACCACATCACAGCTGACCTTGACAACTTAACTCTTCAACAACAGCTATATAAAGGTGCAGACATGGTGCAAGTTGGTAATGGAGGAGGTTTGCATATCACCCATACCGGTTCTTCATTGCTTTCATCTCCAAAATCACAATTTCGACTTAACAATATTTTAAGATGTCCTAATGCTTCCTCTAACTTATTATCAATTCAAAACTTTTGCAGAGACAACAACTGTTATTTTATTCTCACTGCTTCCTCTTTTATGCTCAAAGATTTACAGACCAAGGAGACACTCCTCCAAGGGCCGAGTGAAGCAGGCTTGTACCCCATTCATTTACAGCATTTTCAGTTCAACAAGTCATCACCAACGCCTGTTTCTCCTCCCTATTTCACTGCATTGCTAGGAGTTAAAGCACCAATCCAAGTCTAGCACTCAAGATTGGGCCATCCCTCTGAATCCATTCTTCAGCAATTAGTCATTAATTCTATGTTATCTATTTCTGGTTCTTCTAAATTTAATAAACTTTGAATCTTGTCAAATGGCCAAGAGTTACAAACTTCCATTTAGTGAGTCAAACACTAGGTCTACATCTCCTTTGGATTTAATCCATTCAGATTTATGGACCTCCCCGGTGTCTTCTATAAGTGGTTGCAAATTCTATGTGATTTTCATTGATGACTTCTCTCGCTTTGCATGGCTATTTCCTTTGCATCACAAATCTGATGTTACTATGTGTTTTATTAAGTTCAAATGTTTGGTTGAAAATCTATTTTCCTGTAAAATAAAA
>CAIGRB010122661.1:1328-12288 GCA_903798255.1 Fraxinus quadrangulata | reverse complement strand
AAAAAAAAAAAAAAAAAAAAACACACGTCGACAACAGGAATAGTGCAATTCGTTAGTACTGCACTAGCATGTTTCATGCTGAATGAAGGGCCATGTTTGAGTGGTTAAGAATGTCTGAGTAGTCTGTTCACAAATATGAATATTACAATAATTCAAATAGTTGATACTTGTATTTTTCGTTCCGTTAAAGTTAGCAGCCTGTCACAAAATGAGAAAATTCATGATTCTGGAACTTCCACGAAGAATATGAGATAAGATTATCAGGTTCTCCTATCAATTCAGGAACAATATGAAAAACACGTTTAAAATTAGGTAGCTCCAAAAAAACATTTAGGTAACTCTATGATTTATTTATTTATTTTTATTTTTTAATAAAATTCTAAAACTTTAAAATTTCACACAAACTTTTGACGAAACATTTGAAACCATTATTTTAGTGTTGCGTTCTGTTGTTCCTTTGACTAGAAATTAACTCAACTGCAATTTTTAACTAAAAATTTATACTTACTGTATGAAGCATACTGTGTGGTGGTGCATTTCTTGTTACCATTACATGTCAATCATAAAAAGGACGATGGCGTGCATCACTTGGAAAACATATAGTAGGGAGCCACGGGTGGTAACCCCACCATGACTTAATGTGACAGAAAAAATGAAAAATGAAAGAAAAAGGATAGTGATATCAGGTAGAACATAAGGTAAAACATATAGTTATCCCTTTTATGACGAAATTCCAAATCATCAACACGCGGCAACCAACTAGCAAGGCAATCAAGTTCACACTCCACGTCACCATCCTTTCAATGGAGATGAGGCCATACATTAGGTAGCCAAGGTTATGCATCAGTTCTGTTGAGGTGTCATGAGGAGATCGATCCTCCATGGTCAATGAGGTGTTTGCACATGCTGCAAGGAGGGAATTCAAGAGGACTAACTTGTTGGGAAGCATTTTCACCTCACTTCTTTCAAAAGATCTTTTGTACAATATCTTTCCACACTTTGATTGATATGACATCTCTGCATCAAGCACATAAAATGTTAAATTAACGGTCTACTTTCTAGGGTTCATACTTGACTTCTATGGTAACCACCTTTCAAAAAACTTTAAATGTGAATCAACATATGATTGATGGATTGATGTTTAGGAGGAGATACATTGACCATCAAGATGAAACAACGTGTCTCTTGCTCCAATGGTCAATATTTTACATCTACTATAAAAGTTCACATTTAGTATCATTTGGGGGTAATATAATTTTATAATCATGCTACATAGACATAATAGTTGATATAAATTTTGACATAATGTTAACTTTTTAAAACACAGTCAACTTTTTCATCTAATTACATCTTCTCAACACCTATTATGTCAACTATTATATCACCTACTTTGTAGCAAAATAACTTATTCATAATTTTATACACTCAGCTATGACATGGTTCACATCTCAAGCACGTCCTACACCTAATACATTATTATCATTGATTGACTTGAACATCATATTGTTTGTGATCGCATTTCACACCACTATAGAAGTCTACATACAACTAACAATTTATCGAAGTGTGCAAGAACAAGGCTACGTGGACGTAAATAAAGTCGAGATTTGTTGTCCATGTCACCCTGTAAAAATCAAGGTCATTGATCCTCATATTTTTCATTCCTTTCAAATTAGCAGCCTACTACAAATTGAGAAAATTCAAGATTCTTGGAGCTTCCAAAAAGAATACGAGATAATATCTTTGGGTTGTCCTATCAATTTAGGAACAATATGAAAACGAAAATTAGAAATTAGAACTCTTCGACAACTCTAAAAAATTATTTTGGTAACCATCTAAATTTTCTTTTATCGTTTTAATATTTAAGATTTTGAAATTTTAAAGTAAATTTTGACAAAACATTTAAAACGATCGCTTTAAGTGTGTTGCCTTTGTTGTGGTGTTTGTTGCATCTTGGACTAGCCCTGTTTGGCCTTTATTATTTCCCATTAAATTATAATTCATTTTTTTCTCTTCTTATCAATTACACATTCTCCAATAAAATAATATTACATAAATCCAAAAAAAAATTCATTCTTTTTTAACCACACATTATCCAAAAAATTACTATTCTTCTCATTATAATGTGAAATAATGGGAGCCAAACGGTACTATTTGATAAAAACTATATTTTGAATAATGATTTTTTAAAAAATGTGTGGTTAAAAAATATCAATTTTTTTTTATTGTGTAATTGAAAATGAGTATGTAAAAAAAATTGTAAATAATGGTCATCAAACAAGGCCTAACTTAATTTCAATTTTAACTAAAAATTTCTACTATAATTGTATGAAGCATACTGTGTGTTTGTACGTCTCTTGTTACTATTACATGTCAATCATAAATAGGACGAAGAAGTGCATCACTTTGAAAACATATGGTAGGAAGCCACGGGTGACTACCCCCACCATGTCTTAAGCGACAAAGAACAAAAAAACCAAGAGAGTGAAATCAGGAGGACCATTAACAAAGGAAAAAGAATGATTAATAGCAGAAAACCTACTAAAAATGTTTTTATTTACGATATACTCTCTATCTATCGAAAATTTAAAAAAAAAACTCCCATATTTGAATCTTTTTATGTGAAAAATCCCCTACTGTCAAATTTGTCGTTTTTAACAGTAAAAATGTCAAAATTGAAAAATAATATTGTAATTTTAGTATCCAAACTTTTTATTCTTTTACAAATTATACAAAAACCGTTAAAACTTTATATTCTTTTATAAATTACTATTCCACCCCCACTCCACTTTATCTTCTTCCTCAAAACTTTATTATTTTATTTAATTCCTTCCAAAACCCTCATAAATCCCTCATTTCTTCTTCTCATTCCAAAGATTAGAAATATCTGCTCCCCACAACACCCAGTTTTGAATTGCAGTTCTATGAAAAATATCATAGGTTATTGAATTCATCCATGGTATTGTTCCCCCATTAGCCCTCAAGAATTTCCATTCCCTTATCATTAGTTCCACATAATTCCTTTTTTCAGGCTCCCATTCAAATGAAGTGTCCATTTTTGTTGCCGAAATAATTTGCAGAACCTTTTTAGGAGGAATGAGAAGAAGAAATGAGGAACAATGATTGATGGGGAAATATACGTCGATTTGGCACAATGCCATCAACCCCACTCCAACTTTCAAAACTTCAAAGTTGTTCTCTTTGTCTTTCAATTTTATGTTTTGAATTTTGAATTCATTTTGAGTTTTGTGTTTTGAGTGTCCATTTTGAGATTGTTGAAAATATGTTATTTTTGAAATTTTGAAAATTTGTTTTGAAAACACCTAAAACAGGATTTTGAAAATTTTGACTTGATTATAAGTGAAAACACCAAAAACGACAAATTTGTAGTTTTAAATTTTCTTTGTAAATTTTTAACTTATTTTCAAAAACGCATTTTCAAAAATTGGAAAGAGAATGTGTTTTCATTGTTTTGAAAAATCGAAAACGACTTGAAAATGGTAAAAAGAACAAGCCCTTAGTTTTCACTACCATTTTTTGACAAAACCTTCTAATACTGTTAGTGCGCACGCGTGTGTGTGTGTGTGTATATGTTTTTCAACAGAGATGCATATATACACATACCAGTATGTATATGTGCAGTGAGTAGTGGAATTTGTAGAAGATAGAGAGCAATGAGATCAGAATGTAAATGCACGGAGGGATCACGATTTCACTGATGGAATCCCAGGCCCAGCCATGATTGATGGGGAAATACACGTTGGTCACCTGCGTTGTCAAGAAGTTTAATTTTAGTCCCTCAAGTTCTAACATTTCCAATTTAACCCATATTTGGAATGAGTAAAAGAAATGATGAATTTGAGATGAGGGATTTAAGAGGATTTTGAAAGGGATTAAATAAAATAATAAAGTTTTGGGAAAGAAGATGAAGTGTGATGGTGTGGAAAATAAAGTTTTAAAGGTTTGAAATTGTGAGTGGTACATAAAAAATTTGGGTATAATTTGTAAAAGAATAAAAAGTTTAGACACTAAAATTACAATTGTTATTTTTTAATTTTGATATGTTTACTGTTTTGAACGGAAAATGTGACGGTAAGGGATTTTTCGCTCAAAAAGGTTTCAAATAATAAAGTTTTCTGAGATTTTCAATCGATAGAGAGGTATATCATAAATGAAAACATTTCTAAGGGGATTTTCTACTATTAATCCGAAAAAGAAACTTTTAGAGTTTTGCACCCTTATGGGGTTGAGAATTCAAGGCTTATTTATATATTGGTTATGATCTACATATTTGTTTACATCATACCACGTGTCATTGTCTCATTTAACAATTTTTAAAAAAAAGAATTTATTTTTTAATCCATTTATTGTTAACACATCAAATGTCAAAAGGAGTGTACACAATTGATGTACAAATACATAATCCATCTTGGAATACACAATTTGGCACTCATTGAAAGACTTGAGACGGTGAAGATATACCCTCTATTTGACCCCATTTTTTTAAATTTTATATTTTTTTCTAAATTTATTTTCTCACATATTTTATAAGATTCACAAATTTTTAATCATTTATTTTATCATAATTTATAAAAATTTACTAAAATTTAATTTTATCCAAATCAAACAAGGTAATAATTTTTTTTTTTAAATAATTGTTAAAATTACAGCAAGATGAAACTTTACTTATACGAAGAATTGTTAAAGAGATTAAAATTCATCAGACTCTTTATAAAGAGTAGCTTAAGTACAACAATAAAATATCTTTAAATTTAGAAGTTAAAACTACAACAATACTCTCTATTTTGAATCTCCATTTTATTTTTTCAATAAACATTTATTAATTTCTCATCATCTTTTATTTAACATATTTTTTATATTTTAATACTTAATAGTTAATCAATTCAAATATTATTTGAATTGTAATTTATTAAATACATTTATTATAAAAGTAAGAATAGAGAATATATGTGACTCTCCAAATTCGAAAAGGTAAACTAATTTATATTTAAAAAAGTTCAGATAAATAGTCTATTGAAATTTATTTTAAACACTGACTATCTAAAATAAGAACATTTTGTGTTTAGAGTCTTTTGAAAATACTAAGATCTTGTTTAAGTGAAAAGAGTGAAGTCATGTTTGTCTCACTTTAAAATAAAATTCTTTAAATTTCATACTCATTTTCAATCACACTTTCATATAATAAAATATTTTGTACGTAAATCCAAAGTTTTTCCTATTTTTTAGTTACACATTTTCTAAAAAAATTACTATTCAAAACATTTATTTGGGTTTGATCCTCTTTTGGAAGATACAGATGAAATTCTACAAAATAAAATAAAATAATTTAAGAATTCTTACACGAAATATCTATGGAAAGATCCTCCGTTCAAATCTATTCATCACTTACATAGGTCTTTGTGCTTGCAAGTTGAAACTCGTATAGGTTTTTATCGAAATTTAAATAAAAAATAGAGTATATCTTTAAAATTTTATTTTTTTTAAAGGATGTCAAAAAGTAAAAATAGTGATTCCAAGAATACTGCAGGTACTACAATGTGCAATGCATCTATGATCTAAATTAATCCTAACTGATCTATATTGAATTTTCAAATTAACAACGTTTGGTATTTCCTATTAAATATGTAATTTAAGTAAGTAAGCTAGCTTCATCTCTAAATGCTAAGTCTTAAAATGCGGTTAACGCGATATCATAGCACTAAAAGTTACGAAGCTTTGTCAATGTATATTTATGAATAATGTGTATATGTCAAGTCTTTAATAAAATATAAATATAGTCTTACTCATAAAAAAACGTGTCGATGTCTTGAAGTTATAATTTAATTTTTTTTTTCCTTTTCTTGATTGTTTAATCTTTTAGATGGATGGTTCGTAGTTTACTTGCAAGAATTTTTTTTACTAAACTCGATAGCTATAAGTTATAATATAAAAATGTTTAAACTTCCGGAGCCGGAGCCCCATGATTGTCTATATATACTCCTCACCATTTGTCTCCCAAACGTAATTATCTCACACAACACAAAGCAAAAATGCAAATACCCTCAGCCCTATATATACTTCCTCCTTTAGCAATCTTCATATTCTCTGCCAGAAACATGTTCCAAATCCTTCATCAATCACTTATTTTCAGAACAATTTGTCAAATAATCTCGCAGTTGAAATGGGCTTGGGATTTCCTTCTTCACCAATCCTTCTTTCAACGGCATCACAGTTTCAACACGCTGCAAAATCTGGATGAATTCAGCAGAACGCGTATTGGGCCACGAAATATAACTGAATCTATGGATGCTGTGGAATGTGCAATTTGCTTATGCAATATTGATGAACAAGATGGAGTTAGAGAACTGAAATATTGCAAACATGTTTTTCATAGAGTTTGTTTAGATAGGTGGGTTGGATATGGGCACTGTACATGCCCTTTATGTAGGAATTACTTGACGATTCCTAAAATTGCAGCTGAGGTCTATGATCAAGAAGTTTTAGTATTTGAATTTTGTGTTGTTAGATCAAGCAATAGCTGCAGATGGTGGCTACGTTGAAATTGTTGTGAACGTTTGGTAAGTAGTATCAAAATGGATTAATCGGTACAAGAAATGATAATTTCGCTCATTTTTCTTTATGAAAGTGTAGTGTTATGGAATCACCTATGAAATAATTTAATATATAGATCATATTAGTTGTATAGTTCCTCTTGAATCATTTCTTTATAAAAATTGTACATCCGAATATGTAATATGAAATAATATGATATATAGAAATATTAGCCGTGTAGTTACTCTTGAATAATTTGTTTTATTTGCCAATTTTCTGCAGCTTATTGCGTTGGGATTAGTGCCTAATACATTCTGTCCTGTTTGTTAACAAAATTTTTAATTTCATTGTGCGTATTTGAGTAAGCAATTAGGTTTATATTTCAATCAATACCTTGACCTTGACATTGTTCCTTCAGAAATAACTACATCAATTCACTTGAATGTGAATAGGTCTGAACCAAATAAAGTGTTTAGGATGGTAACGAGGTGCGTTGGGAACGAGACGGCCGTACCTGCCCCGTTATCCGTTTACGGTTGAACACACACACACACGGCATCTACATATAGATGATATAAATTGTACAAAATGGTGCGTGTACACACACAAGTGTAAAAATAATTAGAAAGGCAAAACGGAGCGTGTACACACACACGGCATCTACATATAGATGACAAGTCAAGATGATATAAATTGTAGGAAATTAATTTATATTGTTTCTATGATCCTATTTGGTATGGATTAAAATTCAGATTTTAATTTAAATCAAAGTCAATAATAATTAATTTTAATTATATATTGCATAGGACTCACAATTTTTTAACCATATACTTCATCAACTTTTATTAAAATCTATTAAAAATCTGATTTTAATTCCTACCAAACAAGGGCGTAGTTTAAAAGTTCGATTTCTCGCTGTTAGTGAAAATTGTGAAAACCAATAATTATACTAGGACAGTCTCAAACTGTCTTGACTGAGTATATTTATTGCAACATAAAATATGTAATTCTAATCAGATTCATTAGTAGCTTCAGGAAAAGTTTGGGACTTAATTGCATTATTAATAATAGTTGAAGAACTACATGTTCAAAAAGGACAAAATAGATGAATAGGTAAATTGGAAATGGGAAACAAGTCAAACTTAATTCTACATCTTTTGTATGATTAATTAATGTTATAACGTGAATTTAATTATCGATCAAGACCTAGTGAAAAAATAAAATTTCTACTGACTAATTTTACTAGTTTTCGGACATATTGAATGAGATCAATTAAAGGTATTTTGGATTTTGAATAATGTGATCTCTATGATGAAATAATGATTTAACACACTTTGAAACGTTTTTATGGCTTGTATATTTATAATGTGTAGTGTCAGCATTAAAATTGAATTTGAATTGTTCCTGCTCAAGCTCTGTGCCCAGCGCCTAGCAAGCGATCAGTCTGCCGATCGAGCGACGGGCTCGCGCCAGGCGGGCGGCTGCGTTCCTGTTTTGAGCGCTCAACGCGTGGCCGGCGAGCGGTCATTACTCCGTTTCTTGATTTTCTTGAATTTTTTCAATTCATTTTAGGACTACCAATCTCAAATTATTTGAACTATAACTACAACTCAATAATTCATGATTTTGAATACGAAAATTGCCGTTTATAAATTTAAAAATTCCCAATTACAAATTTGGACATAACATTTAGTATGTAGTAAAAGTTTAAAGACATAATTAATATGTATATTCTTAATATGTTGTAATGGTGTTGACAAGCTCGATTTCTTTCAAATACTCGACAGGGTGCTCAAACCTCGAAAGATTTTTCAAGATTTTCCTGTCTCTTCATTTTCTTCCTAGCACGTGTCAACGTTTTTCCTGTTTTTCATATAAGTCGAAGTGGTCCTAATACAATGTTTTTAATTGTTGTTTACTCGCGTTTGTTGGTGTCTTCCATCAACGTTCATGAAATTTTGCATCAAATTAGAAGTGACAATTGCATTTGGTCGAGTATAGTGATAGGTTCCTAATTTTCATTTTGCACATGTTGATATTTTAGTGTTGCTAAGGTTGTAATTCTAATCAGATTCATTAGTAGCTTCAGGAAAAGTTTGGGACTTAATTGCATTATTAATAATAGTTGAAGAACTACATGTTCAAAAAGGACAAAATAGATGAATAGGTAAATTGGAAATGGGAAACAAGTCAAACTTAATTCTACATCTTTTGTATGATTAATTAATGTTATAACGTGAATTTAATTATCGATCAAGACCTAGTGAAAAAATAAAATTTCTACTGACTAATTTTACTAGTTTTCGGACATATTGAATGAGATCAATTAAAGGTATTTTGGATTTTGAATAATGTGATCTCTATGATGAAATAATGATTTAACACACTTTGAAACGTTTTTATGGCTTGTATATTTATAATGTGTAGTGTCAGCATTAAAATTGAATTTGAATTGTTCCTGCTCAAGCTCTGTGCCCAGCGCCTAGCAAGCGATCAGTCTGCCGATCGAGCGACGGGCTCGCGCCAGGCGGGCGGCTGCGTTCCTGTTTTGAGCGCTCAACGCGTGGCCGGCGAGCGGTCATTACTCCGTTTCTTGATTTTCTTGAATTTTTTCAATTCATTTTAGGACTACCAATCTCAAATTATTTGAACTATAACTACAACTCAATAATTCATGATTTTGAATACGAAAATTGCCGTTTATAAATTTAAAAATTCCCAATTACAAATTTGGACATAACATTTAGTATGTAGTAAAAGTTTAAAGACATAATTAATATGTATATTCTTAATATGTTGTAATGGTGTTGACAAGCTCGATTTCTTTCAAATACTCGACAGGGTGCTCAAACCTCGAAAGATTTTTCAAGATTTTCCTGTCTCTTCATTTTCTTCCTAGCACGTGTCAACGTTTTTCCTGTTTTTCATATAAGTCGAAGTGGTCCTAATACAATGTTTTTAATTGTTGTTTACTCGCGTTTGTTGGTGTCTTCCATCAACGTTCATGAAATTTTGCATCAAATTAGAAGTGACAATTGCATTTGGTCGAGTATAGTGATAGGTTCCTAATTTTCATTTTGCACATGTTGATATTTTAGTGTTGCTAAGTTTGCTCTTGATAGGGCGAGAAGACTCTTTTGCTCATGTTTATATACAATTTATAAAAACTTTAATCATCTTTTAGTCGTACAATTCGAGTGATCCACAAGTACTATACACTTATTTATGATGTATTTATAAATTAAACATTTTATAACCAATTCCCGAATATGCTCACTTCTTTGTCTAAATTTACGTGAGGGCAGGTATTTGTCCCATGACATTCGGAATCAGTGAAGATTTGATGAGCAAAATTCAGTCATATGACGAATACGTAACAAGCTCAGTCACTTAACTCCTCTCCAGAAGTGGCCATATTCGTTCTTTAGCATTCTTAGCAACTTCGCTCCCTGAAAGACATAATGGGAACCATTGAATTTTGGATTTATTGTTGTGTGCAAGATCTTCTATTATTTGTCTAAATGTTTTGATTTTCTTCTTTTTTTTTTTTTTTACGTTTTATTCATTTTTTTCTGGGTTCTTCTAATAAAAACCAAGCTTTTGATTGTATATAGCAGTATTGTAAAAAGTGCACCTAGACGCAAGGCACGATGAAAATGCCTCGCCTTAGGCTTGAGTGCTAATTGAGCAGTGAACTGCAATGTTGATAATGCATTATTATTTTAAAAAAATTAATTTTCTTTTCAATTTGTAGACGGAATTTTTACAACATTATTAAAATCGGATCAAATCGGCCCATTTAACCAATAAAAAGAAAATCAATCAATTGACCAATTTTTCCATTAATCGGATGACCCGAGACTGGTTCCACCAATTGAATGTTTGATAATTATAAAATTTTCAACTTTTTCAACTTTTAACAAATTGGATTGAAAGGTCCAAAAAGTTATTTATCCCAATTATTGACTCACTAATTTATAGGGGCATCTCCAATAATTTTGTTGTAAGCTTCCGATGTGATATAAGAATCCATTTGATTTGATTGTAGTGTATTGTAGAATAAGCAATTCCTTTGCCTTTGATTTAATTGTAGTGTATAGTACTATTGTATAAATGGTATTTTACTAAGTTAATTAATCAATTTTCTATCTTTTCACTACTATATTAAAAGAGAGGCTTTGAGATTCACTATTCATTTGGAAAATATCCTCACATATTACTGTTTCATATCCAGACAAAAGGAAAAAAAAAAAAAAAATCTGCCACCCTTATTGACTTTACAAATTAAATTTTTGTTTCCATAATACCCTCAAGTATGAATATTTGTATGTTGAAAAAAAAACATGTATTTGAGATTTCCATGCACATGACTCACTATATATGGACGAAAAAAAGCAAGTTGTATTCC